>VMBQ01004765.1:3605-39729 GCA_007657795.1 Dreissena rostriformis
GTCAGCAGAGGTCAGTGGGGGGTCAGTTTGACATACTTGTGATAGGGGGTGGAGCTACTGGAGGGGGTGTGGCTCTGGACTCTGTCAGAATAGGTCAGTGGGGGGTCAGTTTAACATACTTGTGATAGGGGGTGGAGCTACTGAAGCAGGTGTGGCTCTGGACTCTGTCAGCAGAGGTCAGTGGGGGGTCAGTTTGACATACTTGTGATAGGGGTTGGAGCTACTGGAGCGGGTGTGGCTCTGGACTCTGTCAGCAGATGTCAGTGAGGGGTCAGTTTGACATACTTGTGATAGGGGTTGGAGCTACTGGAGCGGGTGTGGCTCTGGACTCTGTCAGCAGAGGTCAGTGGGGGGTCAGTTTGACATACTTGTGATAGGGGTTGGAGCTACTGGAGCGGGTGTGGCTCTGGACTCTGTCAGCAGAGGTCAGTGGGGGGTCAGTTTGACATACTTGTGGTAGGGGGTTGAGCTACTGGAGCGGGTGTGGCTCTTGACTCTGTCAGCAGAGGTAAGTGTGGAGTCAGTTTGATATACTTGTGGTAGGGGGTTGAGGTACTAGAGCAGGTGTGGCTCTGGACTCGGTCAGCAGAGGTCAGTGGGGGGTCAGTTTGACAAACTTGTGGTAGGGGGTTGAGCTACTGGAGCGGGTGTGTCAGCAGAGGTCAGTGTGGGGTCAATACGGGTCAGCAGAGGTCAGTGGGGGTCAGTTTGACATACTTGTGACAGGGGGTGGAGCCACTGGAGCGGGTGTGGCACTTGACTCTATCAGCAGACGTCAGTGGGGGTCAGTTTGACATACTTGTGATAGGGGGTGGAGCCACTGGAGCAGGTGTGGCTCTTGACTCGGTCAGCAGAGGTCAATGGGGGGTCAGTTTGACAAACTTGTGGTAGGGGATTGAGCTACTGGAGCGGGTGTGTCTCTTGACTCTGTCAGCAGAGGTAAGTGTGGGGTCAGTTTAACATACTTGTGATAGGGGGTGGAGCTTCTGGAGCGAGTGTTGCTCTGGACTTGGTCAGCAGAGGTCAGTTGGGGGTCAGTTTGACATACTTGTGATAGGGGGTTGAGCTACTGGAGCGGGTGTTGCTCTGGACTCTGTCAGCAGAGGTCAGTGTTGGATCAGTTTGACATACTTGTAATAGGGGGTGGAGCTACTGGAGCGGGTGTGGCTCTGGACTCTGTCAGCAGCGATCAGTGTGGGGTCAGTTCACCCCCAATTTAGGTTAAAGTCTGTGTGACACATTTGGTAGTTTACTTAAGCTTTTACAGGATGTGCAGGTCAAACAGTTGACAGATCGATTTACAACCATATCTTCTAAGTTCAAGTATGTTGAAACTCCTTTGGCAAAGTACACAAAAATGTACCAATGCTTGTACTAGAAGGGTGCATAGAACAATTTACTGCTAGCTTTCTGGGTTGTCAATCGGATCTCATCATGAGGTAATTGAACCAGTAAAAGAAAATTGATTGCTCATCCTTTCTGTTTGTCCAAGTTTGTTTCCTCAAAGAGTTGAAGTGAATTGATTGTATTACACAGCCATGAGCTGCTATTTACCTGTAGATAGTTCAAGTCGTAAGTTGAGTCTATCTGTAATTTTGTCCAATATAACACACATTTTAATGAACCTCGTTCTGGGAAAGCGGTACTTAATGCATGTGCTTAACCCTCTCAGTGCGGGAACCGAATTTTGAAGGCCTTTGCAAACAGTTTGGATCCAGATGAGAAGCCACAGAACGTGGCGTCTCATCAGGATCCAAACTGTTTGCTATTCTGATAGTATTCTTTGAAAAAAAAATAAAAAAAATGCTTATTTTAGAGATTTAGCAGACGACATTTTAGCAGATGACAAATTTCCCAGCATGCAAAGGGTTAAAGTGTTGTCACAGATTAGTCTGTGCAGACCGCCCCTTTTTTCTCACAGTTACAGCAAATACTAGTCCTTTCCAAGAAATAAAATATCAGTTATGTAAATATAATATTTGCAACCATTTCAATGTAAATCAATTTTTAAAAGGTTTTAAATAGAGGTGGTCTCTTCACAGGTATGAAAACCGCCATGGTGGAGATGTATGATTTTGGGTCTGGCACATCAAGCAGAAGTACGAAACTTATCCATGGTGGAGTAAGATACTTGCAGAAGGCTGTGTTCAACCTAGATTATGAGCAGGTAAGTGGAATGAAATTGGAAAGGTTGCAAAATGACCTTGTGAATGTTTGCAGAATGACCTTTACTACATTGAACAGGTTTGCAAAATGGCATTGGCAAGGTTTGCAAAATTGCCTTTACATTGAGCAGATGTTTAGAATCACATTGAGCAGGTTTTCCAGAATGACATGGACCAGGTGCATAGGATGACCTTGACATTAAGCAGGTGTGAAGAATGACATTTACCAGGTTTGCATTATGACCTTGATATTGAGCAGGGTTGTGGGATGACTTTGACATTGAGTTCGGGTGTAGAATGATCTTGATATTGAATCTGTGTGTAAAATGACCTTGACATGGCGCAGGTGTGCACAATAATCTTAAAATTTAGCAAATTTGTGGACTTCTTTTGAGATTGAGCATGTGTCTTGAATCACATTGACATTACATTGATAAGGTGTGTATAATGACATTGACATTGAGCATTTGTATAGACTTTCATTGACATTAAGCAAGCTTGTTTAGTGACCTTGACTTAAGATAGAACAAGTGTGGAGAATGCCATTTACATTTAGCAGAAATGTAAGATCACATTGACATTGAGAAGGCCTATAGAATGACAATGAAATTTAGAATAAACCAGGTGTTTATCCCATTTACATTTAGCAAAAGTGTTGAATAACATGAACATAGTGCATGTTTGTTGGATGACCTTGGCATTGAGAAGGTCTTTGATATTATATTGCCATTTAGTTGATGTTTTTGAATGACACTGTATATAATGACCTTTACATTGTGTAAGTGTTTATAAAACAGCAAGTAAAAATTACGATGACATCAGCAGTTGTATTTAATGTTGGAAGTAAGTTTTCATTTGTCATTAGAAAGTGTTATGAATAGCTTATACAGTATACAATATGCAGTTAGCCCTAACAATATAAAAAATAATTGATAAAAATTGTGTGACATAACTTTAATAAAATCCATTCCGGATAAAAATTGTGTGCATCATACTTTTGTGTATATTATTTGAATATGAACCTTGTTCTGGAAAAACTGGACTTAATGCATGTGCATAAAGTGTCATCCCAGATTAGCCTTTGCCATCAGCACAGGCTCATCAGGGACGACACTTTCCACGTTTATGGAATTTATCATTTAAAGAAAGTCTCTTCAAAACAAAAATCCAGTTAAGGCGGAAGGTGTTGTCCCTGATTAGCCTGTGCGGACTGTACAGGCTAATCTTGGACGACATTTTACGCACATGCATTAAGCCCTGTTTTCTCAGAACGCAACTCATATGTATTCCAGTACCGAATGGTGAAGGAGGCATTAGAAGAGAGGGCTAACTTGATAGAGATAGCACCCCATCTAGCATATCCATTCCCAATCATGCTGCCTGTGTATAAGTAAGTAAAAGGAGTGAGATTACAAAAGGCCTAGCTATTTAAATATAATTATATTTATCAAAATTTAATTACATTGGAAAAATATCAACCTGCATTCACAATGCAAAACTAGGTTAAAATCAACTTAATTTTGTTTCACCCGTAGTGCATTCACAATGCAAAAATGGGTTGAAATCAACTAAATTTTGTTTCACACGTAGTGCCTTATTTTCTGCCTTTCATATATAATGTTAACTTGCTTTGAAAGATTTGCCAATATCGGTATAAGGAAATATTTGTGGTTCAGGTTTTCTGAAGCGTGCTTAATAATTGGGCTTTCAAAGTCTTGACATGTATTCAAGGCTAACTTAGTATTGTCTTTAACATTTACAACAGTTTATCAGCCTATAAACACATTTACATTATTAAAAAAATCAACAAACTAAAAGGTTGACCAAAAAGCAACTTTGCTTGACATGTTTTCTTACAATTTAAAGGTTGAAAGTATGGCAATCGGTTGTTTTTTTTTTCCACCAGATACTGGCAGGTTCCGTATTACTGGGCAGGGATCAAGATGTATGACCTTGTTGCCGGGAAACAGCGACTTAAACCCAGCTACTTCCTGTCTAAGAAGAAGGCATTGGAACTATTCCCAATGCTAAAGAGAGACCAACTGGTCGGCGCCTTGGTGTACTATGATGGTCAGTGAATATCTTCAAGCCAAGTTTGTGCCAAAAAGGGACCAATTCAGACAGTAAAACAAGTAATCTTGAAAGTCCAAAATAGGACCCTGTTTTCAGAAAATCATAAAAGTACTCTTGTTTTCACAAATTATAATGTGATATACAAATCAGGGACGACTCTTTTCGTCTTTATTGAATTTTTCGTTTAAAGGGTAGACTCTTCTTAACGAAAATCCAGTTTAGGCGGAAAGTGTCATCCCTGATAAGCCTGTGTGGACGCGCATGCATTTAACGCCCTTTTCACAGAGCGAGGCTCATTTTATAAGTGTGAACATTCCAGGCCAGCATGACGACGCGCGTATGAACATTTCTATAGCGATATCCACTGCCAGATTTGGGGGCACCATAGCCAACTACATGCAGGTGGTGGCCCTTCACAGGGAAAAGGACGAGCAGGGAAACGTCAGGGTCAAGGGCGCCAGGGTCAAAGACAGGCTCACAGGTCTTTACTGTTAGCAGTCTTATAAAACAACTTATATAGCTATTTCTTGAACAAAAATCTGTATTAATTAGTTGTGAATGTTTTTTTTGAATGGTTCAGGGTACATGTTGTTGTCATAGCAGCAGGAAGCAAAGAAGCGTTCAAGTTTCTACAGACCATTCAATTTGGAGAGAAATAAAAATAATGTTTTTTATTATATACCTTATTACCTTAAGATTTTCTGCTACCAAAACATAATGTATTCTACAATCAAATACAAGGAGCCGTCTCATCTACTTGTGTTATCTACTTGTGTTATCTATTTGCATATCATAGAAGTGCTTTTTCACAATAATTACTTTATGCTCATGCATTAAGACCAGTTTTCCCAGAGCCATGCTCTTATACATTGTACAGGAAAGGAGTTTGATGTGAAGGCCAAGTGTGTTGTCAACGCCACGGGTCCCTACACGGACTCCATACGCACCATGGGCAGTCCAGAAACCAAGAAGATCTGCCAACCCAGTTCTGGGACACATGTGGTCTTACCAGATTACTACAGGTAACACTGCAGTTTGTGAGGTTTACAGCCTGTGGAGTGCGAATGCAAACATACATTCTGTATTCACTTCCGTCAGTGACATTTCAAGTTTGTCAGTTACATAAATCTGACAGAGAAAAGCATGAAGCTTTAATTCAAGCATTACATGGGAAGATTTATCTATAGACTAGGGATGGCAATGCATTTCAAAAAAAAGGTATTTGGAAATAAGCTCAGTAGACTATTTGAATATTTAATTGTGGGGTATGCAATAGAATGTTTACAAGAACATTATATTATATAATACATGTATTGAACATAAGGTCATAAGGCCTAAACTGGTCTAAGAAGAGAGGTCCTTTAAACATTAAATAAAATAAAAGCGGTAAGTGTCATCCCTGATAAGCTTGTGGTAACTGGGCAAGCTAACCTTGGACCACACTTTACGCACATGCATTAAACCCCGTTTTCCCAGAGCGAGACTCAATTATTTTACTTCTGGTTAATAGACCTGTGTATGTTTGCCTACTTCAGTCCTCAGAACATGGGTCTGCTAGACCCTGCCACCAGTGACGGTCGTGTCATCTTCTTCCTGCCTTGGCAGAACGTTACCATTGCAGGTAATGGATGGGTATGGCTAAACAGCACAAAGCTCGCAAAAAGCTGCGGAAAAGTTCTATGTGAATAGAAAATTGAAAGAAAAAAGTCACAAGGAA
This sequence comes from Dreissena rostriformis, assembly GCA_007657795.1. NCBI lineage: Eukaryota > Metazoa > Mollusca > Bivalvia > Myida > Dreissenidae > Dreissena > Dreissena rostriformis. The sequence goes on from VMBQ01004765.1 coordinate 9,561, forward strand.
ACATGTCAGTGAAAAAGGAAATAATGGAAAACATACTTTAACTAAGCAAAATTTTACAAATAAAAATTATTTTATTGACCTTGGTACAAAATCCAGTATCATATTTTGGAATTGTGCACAATTTCTCGATTTTAGCCCTTACATTATGATTATTAGTTTCTTTTGTTATGTTGCTTTTTTCAGTAAAGTTTTCATAGCAGTTTTCTTTTCAAGTGTTGAAAATATTTGTGTAATTCTCTGGGATATATGTTTATTCGTGGAAACGGGGTTGTTTAATTGCTATGATTTTGTGATTTTTATTGGTTGTTGTCAAATAAACATCTACATTTGTACATACCTAAGAGTTTGGAAATGCCTTGCGATACATAATATGGTATCTTTTTCTATCTTCTGTGTTATGACCATATGCAGCACATCAATATTTTAATATTATCCGTTTCAAAGAAAAAAAAGAGTAGTTCTTGTATTATTTCGATCGGTTTTTGCTCTGTTGCCAGGAACGACAGACACTGCATGCGAGATCACATTTGCCCCTGCCCCGTCTGAGAAGGAGATACAGTTCATACTTAGTGAGGTGCGCAACTATCTACATCCAGATGTGGAAGGTATGATATCGGGCAGCATTATAAAATATAATGTGAGGTACATAACTAACTCAATCTAGATGTCAAATTTATGACATTGGGCATGAGTGCTTTTCAGCTTTATGTTTTTGTTAAAAATTGTAGTGCTTTTTGAACTAGTAAACTTACCTTTGTAAGTTCTCTGCAGTAGATTCCATCTTTGAATCGTCTCCAGACCAGATCTGTGCAGAATGGTCCAATGACAGTTGGGTAAAGTTCACCATATAATTATACCCCCATTATCATTGGTAATGGGGGCTCTACAGGAGTCACTTTGTCGGTCGGTCTGTCTGTCTGTCTGTCAGTCTGTCTGTCTGTCTGTCCCGCTTGTCATAACTATGTCGTTCATCAAGGGATTTTGAAATCATTTGGCACATATGTTCACCATCATTGGACAGTGTGTCGCGCGAAAGAATTACGTCAATATCTCCAAGGTCAAGGTCACACTTTGAGGTCAAAGGTCAAAAATGGCCATAAATGAGCTTGTCCGGGCCATAACTATGTCGTTCATCAAGGGATTTTGAAATCATTTGGCACATATGTTCACCATCATTGGACGGTGTGTCGCGCGAAAGAATTACGTCAATATCTCCAAGGTCAAGGTCACACTTTGAGGTCAAAGGTCAAAAATGGCCATAAATGAGCTTGTCCGGGCCATAACTATGTCGTTCATCAAGGGATTTTGAAATCATTTGGCACATATGTTCACCATCATTGGACGGTGTGTCGCGCGAAAGAATTACGTCAATATCTCCAAGGTCAAGGTCACACTTTGAGGTCAAAGGTCAAAAATGGCCATAAATGAGCTTGTCCGGGCCATAACTATGTCGTTCNAAAGTACAAGGAAACAAATCAGCTAAAAACGGAAACGATGGAAAACGTACTTTAACTTAGCAACCTTTTACTAATTAAAATAAAACATTCTTATACTAACCCTGCTAATAACCAAGATAAAACCTCCAAAAGCAAACAAAAGCTTTTGGGTTTGTGCACAAATTCTGGGTTTGGGCCCAGATGTTATGGGTTTTTACGTTTTTGTTGTTATCTAGATTTCATCAGTAATGTTTTCATAGTTGTTTTCTTTTCATGTTTTGAAAAAAAAAAATGATTTTTGGGGAAACATGTTTTGTCGTGTTATTGGGTCTTTCAATTTCTATGATTTGGTGTTTTGGGTTGGTCGTTGTCAAATACACTTCTACATTTTGCACAAACATATGAGTTTGAAATTGTTTGGTGATACATTATATAGTATCTTAGTTTTCTATCATCTGTGCTATGATGATAGAAAGCACAACAATATTTTAATATTTTTCACTTCCAAATAAAAAAATGACTTATAGTGCTTGTATTATTCAGATCTGTTGTTGCTCTGTTTCCAGGGACGACGGACACTGCATGTGAGATCACATTCGCCCCTGCCCCATCTGAGAAGGAGATACAGTTCATTTTGAGTGAGGTGCGCAACTACCTACATCCGGATGTGGAAGGTATGACATCTGGCAACATAATAATGTGAGGTACCTCAATCTAGATGTCAAATTTATGACATTGGGCAGGAGTGTTATGTAGCTACTTGTTTTTGTTTAAAATTGCAGTGCTTTTTGCACTAGTTAACTTACCTTTGTAAGTTCTCTGCAGTAGATTCCATCTTTGAATCGTCTCCAATCCGGATCTGTACAGAATGGTCCAATGACAGTTTGGTCAAGTTCACCATATAATTAAAATTAAGGGGTTGTGGTAGATTTTCTAAACCAGGAGTTTCTAATAAAAGGAACAAGAAATCATTAGTTCAAAATCTGCTCAAGCCCCTTGAATTTTTCCTGAGCAAAACTTCCCACGCTTGCTCCTCTCCAATCAGGTGTTTAAGCGGTTGTATTTGGAGAATTTGTTTGAGCAAAACATTCCATGCTTCTGTCTCTCCCCCCAGGTGTGTGAATGTATTTCCCTGCATTTTGGAGGAGAGTCAGATAGATGTCATTTATAAAGCCACTAAGCCCATAATTTGTCAAATTTAATTTTGCCTTGCTATGTTAATTTTTTTTCAACTGGTAAGATTAATTTAAGCAAACAAATACACTAGATTCAAGCACGCTAACAGACTAGATTCTCTATACGCGGGTAGTGCGATGTTTTTGTGATGAACATCTTCAGGAAACCATAATATTTCTTCTCCAAATCACTGGGTCAAGAGTTGTTCATGTGCACTAGAGCAGTTTCCAGCCACTGCACATTGGTGTATTTCCCATTACACAACTAAAGACCAAAACCATAAATGGCTACTGATTTTAATTTTTGAAAACTTAAAAATGTACATGCATTATGATTTTCATTAATGTGGTTACAATAAGTAAAAATAATTCTTCCAAAACATAATCAAGAAGCTATCCAAGTACATTGTACATGAATTGAAATGATAATAATCTCACTTGTTTCATTGTAGCCTCATATTCCAAACTGTGTTTATTATACTGTTATGGTCAATTCAAAACACATAAAAATCAATATTTTATTGCAATTGTACTTTAAAGGGACTGTAAACCAGGAATGATGTAAAAAGAAAAGTTCTAAAATACGGTATTTTTTTACAATGATTTTGTTTATATTGATTAAAATATCATGACTGGTATATTACAGTACTTTTAAAAAGTTCATATTTTCAGTATATTTGGTAATAAAATTGTGCGATGTGAAATCGAAAGTACATCGCGAAAATAGGTGACATAACGATATACACACTATAAATAACGCAAGTAGATTGATCATTTTATATATATACATGTAATACAGACAATTCACTACGCATGGGCAATTTGCATTCCTGGGTTTACAACGTGACAATGATGATCAATCTACTTGAATTATTTATAGTTAACTGGTAGTTATACCCAGTAAAAAAAATGAAATACAAATATAAAGTCAAAAATAAAAACAAACTTTTTTCAAGTAATGTTTTATACCAGTCGTGATATTTTAATCAATATAAACTAATAATTGTAAAAACAATACGGTATTTTAGAACTTTTCTTTTTTCGTCATTCGTGGTTTACTGTCCCTTTAAATGCAATCTCATTTGTGTCCTTGAAACCACAATAACAACTGTATGATGCAATTAATTATTACATCCTCACATGCAAAATATCAATAATATTCAAAATATGGGGATTTGTTTTGTAGACAGTGCAAATACAATATAAACTCTACTGATTTGATAGCCTATGGTTTTTATTCTTTTCCTGAACATGTATTGTACAATTAATATCATATGTATATATTTATATGTGATAATTAATTAAATGTTTGTTGGTTTAGTTTCATCCAAGATGACAGTTAAAGAACATCCCATTTCACGTCACACATTTTACAGGAAAAAAGTAAAAAGAATGTAAATGAGGGTGTCAGATAAACCTTGTATGTCATGTATAGCACAAATTAACACCACATTCAAAATCTCAGTATATGAAATCGTTTAGTAATAGCAAAGAAAACAATCCTTTCCACTAAGCCTTGTTCTGAGAAAACTGAGCTCAATACATGTGCTTAAAGTCACATCCCAGATAAGCCTGTGCAGTCCACACAGGCTAATCAGGGACAACACTTTCCGCCTACACTGGATTTTCATTTAGAAGAAACTTCCTGTAAACCAAAAATACAATAAAAGCGGAAAGTGTTTTCCCTGATTACCGTTGCCTGTGCGGACGGCGCAGGCTTATCTGGGACAACACTATACACACATGCATTAAGCCCTGTAATCTCAGAACAAGGCTCGCACTGTTACTTTTCAGTTCGTCGTGGTGACGTGCTGTCTGCCTGGTGTGGTATCCGCCCTCTGGTGTCCGATCCCAACAAGTCTGACACCCAGTCCATCGCCAGGAATCACATCATTGAGGTCTCACAGGACAAACTGATTACCATCGCAGGTAGGCTGTACAGAAATATGACCATGAGTTGCACTAGCAATTGAACAATATTTTTGTTTAATACAAATACAAGTACACTTTTATAGCGTACACATTATTTGACAATATTCAATTGACATCTCGCCAACTGTCAATCAAATCCTTATCTAAATATCGATCGACCAATCAGCCATCGATTAATCGGGCGCTTCAGTTACCAGACACATTTTCTAGACACGCTGAATGTAGATATTCACATTTTTCAACAAGTTTTGTTTGTTTTCCTCTTTAAAAACGTATATTAAATATAGCTTAACGGTGTCAATTAGGATTGTGTTACTCGGGCAATCGATATCCAGAAAAATTAGTTGTTGACATTGTACTTANAATATTCAATTGCGCTTTACAAAGTTTTATCACTAAAAAAGCTTATGTGTCATGAAAAACACAAAACAAATGCGTTTTAAGTTTAGTTTTAACTGAAGTTGGCTGTGAGTGCATTTTAACTCTTTTGGAAGAGCATTCCACCACTTGGGTCCAATAAATGCTATCGATCTATCAGCCATCTCGGTTCGAGTTCTTGGGATGTTAAATAGAATGATGTTTATGGTCATATATTTCTGGTCATAAGCAAAAGTAGCATAGCCTTTTAGAATGTGTTTGGATTACATTTTGCTGATGTTATCAGATTTCCAGCATAATTTTAAATTAAATACTTCATCTTGACAATTGATATGTCAAGGCAATGTTCCATCTTAAATGGTCCTTAAGTCTAGCCAATAATATTAAAGTGAATATAAGAAAAAATTAAGCCATATAAAATAGGTCTTTCATAGTGTTTTGGATCCATCTTATAAATAAATAGCAGCATTAACAAAAACAGAACAATCCGAAATGACTTCATAACTGTTTTATTTATGCATTTTTATCATTACTTTTTAATTAACACATAAACTATTTAAAGATGTCAATAATATATTGTGAAAAAAAAAATTCAGAACATATAACAAGAGGAAATAAATTTCAATTTTCCACCCAAATAAAAAATATGCTAAATGTAATTGAGCCTCGCTCTGTGAAAAGGAAGTTTAATTCATGTGCGTCAAGTGTCACCCCAGATTAGCCTTTGCAGTCTACACAGGCTAATCAGGGACAACATTTTCCGCCTAAACTGGATTTTTGCTAAGAAAAGACTTTCTCTAAATGAAAAATATAACAGCGGAAAGTGTTGTCCCCGATTAGCCTGTGCGGACTGCATAGGTTACTTTGGGACTACTCTTTAAGCACATGCATTTAACCCCCTTTTATCAGAGCACAACTCAATTATATGTGGCGTGTTCTGAGAAAACTGGGCAAAATGCTTGTGCTAAGTGTCATCCCAGATTAGCCTGTGCATACTGCTCCGGGACGACACTTTCCGCCTAAACTGGATTTTCGCCAAGAAGAGACATCATTTAAACGAAAAAAGTCCATAAAAGCGGAAATTGTCGTCCCTGATTAGCCTATGCGGACTTCACAGGCTAATCTGGGATGACAATTTAAGCACAAGCATTTTGCCAAGTTTTCTCAGAGCACGACTCAATTATATTATTCCATGTCAGGTGGTAAGTGGACGACGTACCGCTCTATGGCCGAGGAGACGATTGACAGGGCGGTGAAGGAGTGCGGGCTCAAGCCCACGTCGGGCTGCAGGACCAAGGGTCTACTCCTGGACGGAGCCCACGGCTGGTCTCCCACAATGTTCATCAGGCTCGTACAGGACTTTGGACTGGAGAAGGAGGTAGGCCATAGCTGGCTGTGGTTGAGTGTTTATATATATGAGTTGTGTTCCGAGAAAACTGGGCATACAGGGATGGAAACTAACTTTTTACAATTGGTTGCCCACACGGGCAACCATCTTTAGTATTTTGGTTGCCCAGCTAAAGTGTAACAAGCCCAGAATCATGTACATTTCGTGTCAAGTGTATCTTATACTTTCTTACAATAAAATACTAGATAATTTAACAACAAAATTGCTGACATGACACATGTTTTATGCATAATGTCTTATTATGAGTCTGATTGAATCATTTGCTAGGCCTAAATACATGAATATTATTAAACTGAAAATTGATCCATGGTTTTAAAGTATAATTGCAGTAAATGTTTTTAATCTTTAAAAAAGGCAAGTTACCCGGCCGGACTACCAACATTAAAAATTAAGTTGCCAAGGTCAAAATGTAGTTGCCTTGGGCTCATGGGCAACCACTAATTTCCACTCCTGGCATAATGCTTGTGCGTAAATTGTCATCCCATATTAGCCTGTGCAGTCCGCACAGGCTAATCAGGGACGACAATTTCCGCTTTTATGGAATTTTTCATTTAAATAATGTCTCTTCTTAGCGAAAAATCCAGTTTCGACAGAAAGTGTCGTTCCGGATAAGCCTGTGCAGACTGCATAGGCTAATCTGGGACGACACTTTACGTACAAGCATTATGCCCAGTTTTCTCAGAGCACGCTACATATACGTCCATTTAAATGTCCATTCTCATAGTAATTGTTGATTTACAGATATACTAATATATTCTGATAATATGATATTCCGATGTAAGGATATTTAGATAAATCAATATTCAATATTTGGATATAATGATATTCATGGGGTGAAGTTATTTAGGTTAGTTTAAACCAATTTATTTTAGCTCGATAACATCGAAGCCTAAGGCTTATTGAAACGCTCTCGAGTCCGTTTCCTGGGACTCATAACCAGTACTTGGTGTCTTTGGGGGAGATTGAAAGAACGCTCCCACAGTGGGGATCAAAACCGTGACCTCCCGGTCGCTAGGCGGACACCATATGAAGTGATTAAAATGAGGTAGTTATAAGCTGTGCCCATTGTATTATCTCATTATCTTCCCCCAGGTTGCCCAACATCTAGCCAGTACATATGGGGACAAGGCATTCAAAGTGGCCAAGATGGCTAAACTGACGGGTAAACGGTGGCCCGTAGTGGGAAAGCGTCTCCATGATGAATTCCCATACTTGGAGGCGGAGGTAGGGCCTTCCCTTCATGTCACCATAAGTTGGTTTAATGCATGTGCGTAAAGTCTTGTCCCAGATTAGCCTGTGCAGTTCGCACAGGCCAATCAGGGCCAACACTTTCCGCCTTAAGTGGATTTTCACTGATCAGAGACATCCTTTAAATGTAAAATGAAATAAATTAAAAGCAGAAAGTGTTGTCCCTGATTAGCCTGCGCAAACTGCATAGGCTAATCTGAGACAACACTTAACGCACATGGGAAAGTATCTTCATGAAGAGTACCCATATTAGAGGCAGAGGTGGGACCGTCCTTTCATGTCAAGTAGGTTAATCCTTTACCGCACAGAAGCAAAGTGAAAATTGCTATATACAACCAGCATAAAACCAGAACATGTGAGTAACTCGCAGTCTGTTCATGTTTGTGCTGGTTGCTGGTGATCAGTATGTTAGGGTTGGAAAAATAGTGTTTACAACTTGAATCTAATTAGAACGGTCTATAATTTAATTTGATTTACTAAGGCACTACAAACATGTCAAAGTGCTTATCTGAGTGGAAAAGGGTTAACAGTATGCTATGTATGATGAAATAATACCTTGCATATCACTTACATTTTTTAATGGGAGTATGCCATGCACATGAAGTTTAGTATGTCTGAAATAGGACTGAACCGTCATATTTGTTAAAATAATGTTGAGTCTTGTTTAGGAAATATAATAATTAAAAATATATGAAGGACCTGTTTGACTTTGAGGTGAATACTGAATATTTTTTAGGTCCACTTTGCAGGCTACTTTTACAAGTTTTCAAAAGTGGACATTGTATTGTAGTACTTGCAATCTTGAAATTTAAGACATGCTTCCTTATGCACAATGTTGTGCATATTGCTTCTTAACATGCTGTTATAACTATTTTATTTTTTAAAGTAACCCAATTTCCAGTTAAAAGAAATACCAAGTAGTGTGTGAGTCTCATTTTTGCCATCTTTATTATGCCTATTAAGAAGAACTTTCCGGACATTGATGTTTTTATAGCAGATGCTTAATATCATACATGATTGACTGAGAATGTATGATGAACATTTCACCTGAATGTATTTTATACATCAATCAGTACACATGCATTTCTATGGGGTGTCAATGTTTATCGAAAAAAAGTACTCCTGAACCCTTCTACAAGTGTGTGATTTCTTCAACTTCAGAAGATTGCCTGCGTTTGATGCCAAAATCGTTTAACAAATTGTTTTGAATAAAGCTGGAGTTTTCATGAACACGTACATGGGGATAGGTGTTGTCCTCCACTGAGGTTTTTCTGAATCATAACAACCCTGCGTATAGGAGAGGGACGAAAAACTAATCCTGATTTGTTAAGGAAACAAGATTCATGTTGAAGCTTTACTTGCCTGCTTTGTACGTCAGGTGCTGTATTTAATATACTGATCTGTCATGTGTAATCCTTTATTGGACTTAGCATTAATCCCCCTAAATTATTACTGAAATTATGTTGTACTCATACTCACACGTTTCGTTCATCAGGTGCAGTATGCAATTCGTGAATACGCCTGCACCGCCATCGATGTTATCGCCCGTCGCACCAGGCTCGCGTTCTGTAACGTGCACGCTGCCGAGGAGGCTCTACCAAGGATCGTGGAAATCATGGCCGAGGAACTCAAGTGGAACAAACAGAAACAGGAGGTGGGTAGCCAGTGTATGTGCCTGTGTGCAAGCCTGGCTATACTGGAGTTTCCATCGTGGAAATGAGTCAAAATGTACACAGGGGCGTGATTTCTCCTCCTTTCAGCTGATTTCCTCCCTTTCAATGTCAAACTTATTAACCCTTTGCATGCTGGGAAATTTGTCGTCTTCTAAAATGTTGTCTGCTAAATTTCTAAAATTAGCCTTTTCTTCGATTTTTTTTTCAAAGAATACTATCAGAATAGCAAACAGTTTGGATCCTGATGAGACGCCACGTTCTGTGGCGTCTCATCTGGATCCAAACTGTTTGCAAAGGCCTTCAAAATCCGGTTCCAGCTTAAAGGGTTAAACAAATAGTAATTAACTTTGCTGGATCTATATACAAATAAACAGTTTAGTTGAACAGGTTTGACATTTTTTCACAAATGTGTACCATGTGGAGACTATGCGTTCCATGTAAGACACATGTCTCTAGCTCTAAAATCACGGTAAAATTCTGTAAAATTAGTATAGCAGTCCGGTCTGCATGAGGCAATTATAAAATAGCTATGAAGACTTGTGTACCTAGCTTAAAGGTCATAGTCTTGGTCGGAGTTTTGAGTTAAAGGTCAAATAGGACAGGGTGCAGCTTGTCCAGCCTATAAGGACAACTTTGTTATTATTAACCCTTTGAGCGCTGGAACCGGATTTTGAAGGTTTTTGCAAACAGTTTGGATCCAGATAAGACGCCACAGAACGTGGCGTCTCATCAGGATCCAAACTGTTTGCTATTCTGATAGTATTCTTTGAAAAAAAATCGAAGAAAATGCTTATTTTAGAAATTTAGCAGACAACATTTTAGCAGACGACAAATTTCCCAGCATGCAAAGGGTTAAGGCAAATTATTAAGCCAATTTTACTTAATAAAATAGTCATGCCAGCTATGACTTAGTTTGAAGATTGGTTGACTACATATATAAGATTGTGGTTTGATCCCCGGACGCCGGCCAAGCCACATAACTTGGTCATGAAATCCTTTCTGCGGCCATTCGACCCCTACCTCTGATTCAAGAACGGTAGTTGTGAGTTACAGGCATAAGTATGTTCAATGAGGACTGGTTAATCGGCTATCCCAGGAACAGTGTGAATTGGTTAACTGACTGCCATGATATCACTGTAATACTGTTGAAAATTAACAAAATGACTTCACTATTTTGGGTCTTTTTTCTGTATTAACAGTTGTGAATACACCAACATTTATCAGATGTTGTGTTATATAGTAAATAGTTAATCGCTAACAAATACTTAAAAAAATTGGGAAAAAAATTGTTAAATATTTTATTTACTAAGATATAGAGCTGCATGGGAGATGAACTTAATGTAAGGATTTATTGGATTTTTTTTTTTTTTTTTTTTTTTTTTTTTTTTTTTTTTTTTTTTTTTTTTTTTTTTTTTATTATTTTTTTTTTTTTTTTTTTTTTTTTTTTTTTTTTTTTTTTTTTTTTTTTTTTTTTTTTTTTTTTTTTTTTTTTTTTTTTTTTTTTTTTTTTTTTTTTTTTTTTTTTTTTTTTTTTTTTTTTTTTTTTTTTTTTTTTTTTTTTTTTTTTTTTTTTTTTTTTTTTTTTTTTTTTTTTTTTTTTTTTTTTTTTTTTTTTTTTTTTTTTTTTTTTTTTTTTTTTTTTTTTTTTTTTTTTTTTTTTTTTTTTTTTTTTTTTTTTTTTTTTTTTTTTTTTTTTTTTTTTTTTTTTTTTTTTTTTTTTTTTTTTTTTTTTTTTTTTTTTTTTTTTTTTTTTTTTTTTTTTTTTTTTTTTTTTTTTTTTTTTTTTTTTTTTTTTTTTTTTTTTTTTTTTTTTTTTTTTTTTTTTTTTTTTTTTTTTTTTTTTTTTTTTTTTTTTTTTTTTTTTTTTTTTTTTTTTTTTTTTTTTTTTTTTTTTTTTTTTTTTTTTTTTTTTTTTTTTTTTTTTTTTTTTTTTTTTTTTTTTTTTTTTTTTTTTTTTTTTTTTTTTTTTTTTTTTTTTTTTTTTTTTTTTTTTTTTTTTTTTTTTTTTTTTTTTTTTTTTTTTTTTTTTTTTTTTTTTTTTTTTTTTTTTTTTTTTTTTTTTTTTTTTTTTTTTTTTTTTTTTTTTTTTTTTTTTTTTTTTTTTTTTTTTTTTTTTTTTTTTTTTTTTTTTTTTTTTTTTTTTTTTTTTTTTTTTTTTTTTTTTTTTTTTTTTTTTTTTTTTTTTTTTTTTTTTTTTTTTTTTTTTTTTTTTTTTTTTTTTTTTTTTTTTTTTTTTTTTTTTTTTTTTTTTTTTTTTTTTTTTTTTTTTTTTTTTTTTTTTTTTTTTTTTTTTTTTTTTTTTTTTTTTTTTTTTTTTTTTTTTTTTTTTTTTTTTTTTTTTTTTTTTTTTTTTTTTTTTTTTTTTTTTTTTTTTTTTTTTTTTTTTTTTTTTTTTTTTTTTTTTTTTTTTTTTTTTTTTTTTTTTTTTTTTTTTTTTTTTTTTTTTTTTTTTTTTTTTTTTTTTTTTTTTTTTTTTTTTTTTTTTTTTTTTTTTTTTTTTTTTTTTTTTTTTTTTTTTTTTTTTTTTTTTTTTTTTTTTTTTTTTTTTTTTTTTTTTTTTTTTTTTTTTTTTTTTTTTTTTTTTTTTTTTTTTTTTTTTTTTTTTTTTTTTTTTTTTTTTNGGGGGGGGGGGGTTTTTTTTTTTTTTTTTTTTTTTTTTTTTTTAAACCTTCAATGGGAAATTTGTAGGTCCCATCTGGGAAAAATATTTACTTTTTATTCCCTGCCAAAGGTGGAGGGATATAGAATTGGCGTTTTTCTTCCATCCGGCCCTCCGTCCGATTTTCACCTATCCATAATAATATAATAATAAAAACAAAACTATGTGGCGGGCGATTTCAATTCAACGAATTTGCTTGTTTCCATTGGAAATGGTGCCTTATTACAGGTCCATGCAAATTTGAACAACAAAAAACACACTGTGGTATCTACATATCTGTGAATCACAGATATGTAGATATCACAGTGTGTTTTTTTGTTCAAATTTGCATGGACCCGTTATATCACAGTGATATATATGTGTGATAATTACCCATGACCGTTATCAGGAGGAGATGCAGCGCGCCAAGAACTTCCTGCGCAAGGAGATGGGTCTGGACCTGGGTCGTATGAAGCTGGATGAGCCGGTGAACCTGACCAAGACAGAGATCAACGACTACATCACGAGGTTCCGCTCCCTGGACAAGGAGAACAAGGGATACATCACTGTCAATGATCTGAGGAGATACTTCAAGGTAACTGTAGAAGCTGTACTAGGTCAGGGCTAATTGTTTTTTCTCCTGGGGGGGGGGTGAAGCTGGGAGAAACTTCAAGGTATCTGTAGATAATGTACTAGGCCAGGGCTTATTCTCACTCCTGTATGTGTGGGGGCTGGGATAAACTTCAAGGTAGCTAAACATGCTGTACAAGGCCAGGGCTTATTGTAAATCCTGGGGGAGTGGGACTGGGAGATACTTCAAGATAACTGTAGATGCTGAAAAAAACTAGGGCAGAGTCTAAATGCTTGAGAATGGGGCCGGGGCCCTTCCATGGGGATATGTTAATGCGGAATACCTTTCCATGGGGAATTTAAGAAAACTATTAAGTTATAATTTACTTTAAATAACAAATATTTGGTTATTTGAAATTTATACCTTTACTGAAAAAAAAACAACATTTTTATAAATATTTTTTTTAACCATTTTAATACTTGTTATACTGGAATTAAGTTAAATATTCAAAAATTGTGATAAAAAAAAAATTGAGGGAGAATCGTTGTTTAGTTTTGGGGAAAAGTATATACTGAATAAGATTGAATTACGGCCCCAAAAATTCAGCAAAATGTAGACTTATATTTAGAAGCTCACTAGGGAAACCTCATCTTAAGTTGTAATTAAGGGAGAACTTCTGACACCATATGCTATGAGATTCGAATGTTTATGCATACAAAAGCATGCAATATTAATAATTAAAGCAATATTTGCTTCTTTAAAACTAGAGATGGCAATGACTAGCAAAAATGGGTATTTTAAAACAAAAATAAATTTTTGAAAATTTGATTGTCATTTATGAAAATTTAAATACTTTATTATATTGAACATATATGCTATAAACACTTATAGGAAAATATGCAACAGGTATGTATTGAACATATATGCTATAAACACCTTATAGGAAAATATGCAACAGGTATGTACAGTCTTATGTTTTAAAATACATCAAGTTCATCACACACATACAGGTCCGAAATTTGCAATATCAACTGTAATCTTTTGACACTGGTGCTGTTTTCTTATGGATATATTTTTGTTTAACCATATCACAAGAAAGTTTGCTGTGCAGTTTGTGAACAGAACACCGTTGACATTATTGGATTAACTATAACAGCAGGTTGATCCATTATGACACCAATCCTGGGCACAAGCTAATAGTGACACATTCTGTACTTAAAACAATTATTTAGAAATAGAAATTAAAGGAACATGCATTCAATAATGTATTGAAATAATTTTAATAACACAGTTTTTCTTTCAATCCTTATTTTAAACAATGTTAAAACAAGAAATAATCAGTTCATTTAGTAATGCGTCTTCCCTAAAAAGATTTTGAATAAGAGCCCTGCGGCCCCTAAATACAAACCCCTTCAGAGACAAATCTTATATTGGAATTTCTGGTGAAGGTTACTGTGCAAAAATTCAAGTATGTTCCTTCCAAGATACATGTGTTTTTGATATGGAACTAGTAATTACAAATCTCCTTAATCAAATCTAAAAGGAAAGTTTAAGATATATTTTTCCATGCAAAATCCATACAGATATTTTCCATGAAAAATTCAAAGTAAATATTTTTCCATGCAACATCCACAGAGATATTTTTCCATTCTAAATTCAAGGAAATATTTTTTATTCAAAATCCAGGAAGTATTTTAAGGTACCTATAGAATTTTGCTTAGCTTGAAACGGTTTTATGTGCTTTACAATTCTCTCTCTCTCTTATGCCATAGTTTTACACTCAATCCAGGTTGACACATTTGTTTCTGTCAATAAATTATAAACAAGGTCTTGTTTAGCTTTTAAATTTCACACAGTTTTAGCAGCCTGTTTAAAGGAAACTTACTTTAGTCAACTAAGTACTCACAACGTTGAGATTAATAGGTCACCAGTTTACTGCATCCACGGGGATAGATATTAGCAAGGGCACACCAGCCACTGGCCCCATAAATTGTTGATGGGCCCCTAGATTTTCTAAGAAAACTCATATGACCACTTTACAAGAAGTATTAAAAAGTGTGTAATCTTTGCAATGATGATTTTTTCAGAATATCAGAGAAATTTGTGTAGTGGATATCGTTACCGCCTAGCGACCGGGAGTACATGGGTTCAATCCCAAAAAGGAACGTTCTTTAGATCTCCTCCCAACAAAAAGACACCAAGTACTGGTTCCACCCAGGAAACGGACTCAAGAGTGTTTCAATAAGCCTTAGGCTTTCGATGCAATCGAGCTAAAAAAATAGGTTTAAACTAACTGAGTACTCTCAACGTTGAGATTCATAAATCACCAGTTTATCGCATCCACTGGGATATATATAACTAGACCCAAAAATTGTTGATGGGCCCCTGGATTTTATTAAAAAAACTTATATGACCACTTAACAAGAACTGTTACCCTAACTTGACAATTTATTTTAGAATATTGGAGAGCGTGTATCAGAGGACCAGCTCCATGACATGCTGAGTGAGGTAGATGTGAACAAGAATGCTCAGGTGGACCTTGGGGAGTTCCTTCAGGTACGCTTAACTTACACTCACTGAATTATGCTCCTTGCTTTTCATTGGCAAGCTTCATATATCAATAACAAAGAAGAGGTGTATTCTAGATTCACCAAGGATGTCTGTTTGACTGTCTGTCTGTAGGCACAAACTAAGTTCATGAAAAACTCGTACAAGTTTACACGAGAAAAATATGCTCTATAATTTACGTTCACTAAGATGAACCCCTTGTTTTTAAATGTCAAGCTTCAAAGATAAATAATGAAGGAGAGAGGTATTCTTGATTCACCAAGGATGTCTGTTTTACTGTCTGTCTGCAGGCACAAACTTATCTAAAAATAGTTAAAGTTATGCTCCTTTTTTTTAAACTTTTCTTTGTTTCCATGATTATTGCAACTTTCTGCACAATACAGCATTCAGCATATTTGGGTATTTGTCACTACAGTGACAAGCTCTAGTTGAAGCATTATTAAGATGTCAAGTACAGGTTTTTTTCCAGGACTGAAAGGTATCTCCATAAGCCCATGGTGTTCATTCAATTAAACCTAACATAAATTGAGCATATTCGTTGATTTCTGTGTATGATAAAATTGTATAAAGTGATTATAGAAATAAATATTGTAACGAGTGGTGTTACCACAAGTGAAAATATGCTTTTGTATAGCAATAAGTGGACAAATATTAGATCATTTGTCATAAACAATATAAGTTCTGTTCATTTTATGCTTTAGTACAAACAATTAACAAAAATATACATAAAAAGCTTCAATGTCATATGTTTGTGTATCATGACCTCATCAAAATGTGTGCTAAACAATGTTAAAGATGAGTACAATGCGAAAAAGTAACATACTCCAGGCGTTGTGGTAGCTAAATGATAGTTTATATGAAACACATGTTTTGAATAATCTATAACATTTTTGGGGGAAAAGTAATTGACATATGTAGACCAATCTAATTTATAGAAAAATATAGCGAATTTTCTTATATTATCACTGATTTTCTTATTTTTTCATGGAAATGGATATTTCTTCTATAAAATGTTATATTCCACTGAAAAGCATATCATTAATACGTTGAAACCATTGAAATATCCTAACTTTGTTGCTTCTTAGAAATAAGTTGGGATATTTTTATGTCCCCCAGTCTATACTGGGGGACATATTTTTTTTTTGCCCTGTCTGTCTGTTTGTTGGTTTGTTTGTTTGTTGGTTTGTTTGCACAAACTTTAATATTGGCCATAACTTTTGCAATATTCAACATAGCAACTTGATATTTGGCATGCATGTGTATCTCATGGAGCTGCACATTTTGAGTGGTGAAAGGTCAAGGTCATCCTTCAAGGTCAAAGGTCAAATATATGGGTCAAAATCGCTCAAAAGGGGACATAGTGTTTCTCAAACACATCACTTGTTTGATACTGAGATTTATATATGAATCTTTTTTTAGTTATCTCAATAAAGTAAGATGGTATGGTCGGCTACTCTTGTTCTATTGGATCATCAAACCATTGCTTTGTGATCCAAATACCTACCATTACGATGGTGTAGTCATATATGTTCCCAAATCTAGGTTGGAAACTTGGAATGTTTCTTTTATACATGTATGCATATATCCGTATTTATTGAGAGTTATTTCTTATTAATGTTATATCTCAAATAGAACAAGTGTAGAAATTTACAGTTTTCTGTGCATAGCTTGTATGATAATAAATATATTTTTTTAAAGCCTTGAGCATGTCTGTGTTTATGTGTTTTATATTATAAGTAGTATATTTCTTAGCTTACCCATTTGGGCTATGGTGTCTAAGAATTAGGTGGAAAGAAATATAAAGCATTTATGCAAAATAGATAAATTATAACAATTATTAAAAAATATGCTATGATGGTATAATAGTTGGTTTGTTTTCATGCCTATAGATTCTATAGTTGAAACCACTAATGCCTTGACTTTGTTTGTCCCTGCCATTCACAGAATGGTGAAGGTGCATGAAGTGTGATTTGATCCGGTCTTTCGGGCTGCATGTGTGTGTCAGACCAAATAATTGTGTGTGCCCAGTCCCAATTAGTGGGTGCAATCACATATCTTATACACTTTTCTCGTTAAAAAATAATGATATGATTACACCTAAAAATGAAATCATGAAATCTATCGATTAGTGATCATTTTGTGTAAATATTTTCTCATTGCTCTTCACTTGTAAATTAAAAATCCAATAATTTTATTAGTTAGCATATACTATTTATACTTTATTTGTTTGTATACATACTAGAGCATGCTTTAGAACAAAATATAAGCAGATACAATTTGTTTGTAATGTTGCATAAATTCAGTTTAATGCAAGAATTGTGTAACTCAACTTACCCTTATATTCAAGAAATACATGTATAACAAATTTATTTATTTAATTCAAGGTGGTATTTTTTATGTATCTCACCAGTTACTATATATAATGTCACCATTAAGAAGTAAGTGTTTATGCCCCCGGTAGGGTGGCATATAGTGATCGCACTGTCCGTCTGTCTGTCTGAAATTCCGTCACACTTTGCGTTTTGGTTTTGCGTTTAGGATTCGAAAAATGTGGAAAAGAGGTTGACAAGCCTTGTTATCTTTGTTTATTCAATAAATGAAATTGGAAAAATAAGTGATACATAATATTTGATAGTATGAAATAAATTAAATATTTAAATTCCACCACCAAAAGTCAAAAAGTTTGCAAAAACCAAAATGGGAAAACAATGGCCCTTCTGAGTTTAATTGCATATTCATATATATTTTCATGTTCATGTATAATTATTCAGATACGATACTTGCTGACCTTCCTATAATGGCTATATACAATATTACTGTTGTAAAGTAACTGTTTAAAAACGTAAACAGGAGTTTCAAGCCTGCGAACAGCATAGTGATATTAAGTGCTCAATCTCTGTTGGAAAAATATTAATTTGATCACATAAGATTTTTTTGATTTTTTTTTAATATTATTAATGTATGGCCAATAAACAAATCTGTGTCATTCAAATGCATGACTATTAAACCAGCCTGATTAACACCCTCATGGTTTCATTCATGCACATCAGAACTCCATACCATTGTTTATTAGCAAATAGACAACACTTTATTGCAAATTATCAACTTCTCTGCTGATCTGACTGTGACTCCAATAGAAGTAATGAATTTGTTCAGAAATATATTAAACTGTTGTATTTACGTAACATTTTTAATGGCAACTGCAATACATGTAGTTTGATAGTGAATCCTCTAACGAAGATTAAATTCTTTCTCCAATGTTTAGATCTTTGACTTCCTAAAGACTCACCATTTTGAGCACAAAGATCATGTTTTGCCCGGCAAAAAACACAGACAGGTTGCGGCAGGATTTTTCAAGAAAACGAATTAGCATCATACAGGTTGCACATGTTTATTGTTAATCTGTAAAGACATTTGCCCCTATGTTATATGACTTAATTCAGCATCTAAATGTGAAGTAATACAAGGAGGTACATTTTTATGATTATAATAAGAGGAGCTGTGAAAAATGGGATGACTTTAAGGCTCGACATTTGAACCACACTATGGAGAACGGGGCTTAACCCTTTCATGCTGGGAAATTTGTCGTCTGCTAAAATGTTGTCTGCTGAATTTCTAAAATTAGCATTTATTTGACTTTTTTTTCAAAGAATACTATCAGAATAACAAACAGTTTGGATCCTGATGAGACGCCACGTTCTGTGGCGTCTCATCTGGATCCAAACTAATTGCAAAGGCCTTCAAAATTCGGTTCCAGCACTGAAAGAGTTAATGCATGTGCGTAAAGTGTTGTCTCAGATTAGCCTATGCAGATCACTTTCCACTTTTATTGAATTTTGTGTTTAAAGGATACTTTACGCACATGCAGTCAAC
Source organism: Dreissena rostriformis (assembly GCA_007657795.1). Taxonomy (NCBI): domain Eukaryota; kingdom Metazoa; phylum Mollusca; class Bivalvia; order Myida; family Dreissenidae; genus Dreissena; species Dreissena rostriformis. The sequence continues at coordinate 28,461 of VMBQ01004765.1, forward strand.
CTGGTTTTCCCAGAGCACGGTTCATTTTTATAAATAACATTTCTTTGGCAATTCAAGTTGGCAGAAATGAAGATTTCTATATACAGTCGAAACTGAAAACAGCGGTCAGTCAAGGGAAATGACTAAAGTGACCGTTGTAGACAGGTGACCGTTGTTTTAAGATGACCACTTTTTAGATTGTTGGTCAGTTGGTAGTATTGCTTGGTCGTTACCCCACCCAGTTTTTTCGTTTCGTAAACATAGCTAATTTAAAAAAGGCTTATTGCCGATAAATTAGTATTACATAAATTATTTATAGTGAATACTACAAATTAATATCTTATAAATTGATTTAAATTCATACCTATTCTTAAACGTATGAGTTTATAAACGATAATAATGTTGTTTACTCATGCATCTCTTTAATTCGGTTAATCCGACATTTCGTATTATGTTCATTGGAAGATATTTTTACCTAACGGTTGGCATGTGTCAATGACGTCACGTCCGCAAAAGTAATAGCGTATCGCTGTTATAAACCGAAAGTACGGCATAACGATATCGTTCTCATGTAAAAGAATCCAAAAGTTTTTAACAGACGTTTTACGTGACAAAATGTCATCTTCCATAAATGCTGAAAGTTTGTTACAAAAGTTGCAATTCGATACCCGTTGTGCCACAATAAACGATCACTAATCCTTTTATCACCTTCTTATAATAACACACGCTAGATAAGTGTTGTTATTCACACCTTATCAGCGATAAAGATCTATTGATTTTGTCACGCGCTATTACTATGGCGTTATGACTGGGCCGCTAATTGCTACCAATACACATTGTTATTGTAACTTGCACATGCAATCAGAAATTAAATCGTCGCTAAGTCGTTATCATTTATGAGAACATTTCCCGATAAAATTAACGGATCATCCTCATGCCGTCATAATTCATACACATGAAAATGTACTGATAATAGAAAGCAATTATCAAATAATCAAAGGCAGTTACCGCAATCAGATTCTTTACCCGCAAAATAGTCGCACAATAGACGCTATGACGTCAAAGGTAAAATACAACAACGCAGATTGATTTGTGTGTTCACGTTTCGAAACTCGAAACGACTGACTCGTGACCGTTGTTTTGAGTTCAAAAATGACTTTGGGAGTGAAATATACTGACCGTTGGCCGTTATTTCGAGTTGACCGTTATTCCGAAGTGTAATATAGAGTGATTTTCGTCGGGGGGAGTCCAGACTGACCGTTGTGTGCAGTTGACCGTTATTTCGAGTTGACCGTTAGGCCAGTTTCGACTGTATCTTATTGTAATGTGTGAAACCAAGTGGCTGTAATTTATGGGGCTGATGTCCAATTGTACCTTGTTTTGTTCTATTTAGTATGTTTGGAACATGTTTACCAAAGTAACCTAAAATTATCTGTTATTTGAAGTTATTTGATATAGTATAAACATACATAACAGATAGTTTTGCTTATCACTTTTAGCAACAACTATAATTGCATTGGGTTATTTTTCTATTATTTGACAATCAAAACAATTTAAATATTATGTTGATCTAAAAAAAAACAAAAAACGTTTCTATTTTTGTTTTATCTTTGCTTTACAAAAATTTAAATATGTAAAAACACATGTCAAACACATCAAACAATGTTAAAACGTTATCTGTTTGTTATTTGATGTTAAAATTAAAGGTGTGTGCTCTCAAAAGAAAAATACCAAATGGTTTTCTTTGTAAGTGCACTTATAATTGATTGCCCTTTCCTGTATCGCCCACTATTACCAGAGGTCACCTTGGTAAATTTGGTTTTAGGACTTAACAATGTATGGCACATTTGCTGTTTTGACAAATTACTATATTATCACATCTTCAGTCTTTGCTCTGTATTCACTGTTTGATACTTGCGTGGATGTAATAAGTGTCGCGTTGTGAGAAAACTGGGCATAATGCATGTGCGTAAAGTATTGTCCCAGATTAGCCTGTGCAGTCCGCACGGGCTAATCAGGGACGACACTTTCCACCTAAATTGGATTTTTGCGAAGAAGAGACTTCATTTAAACGTAAAATTTCATAAAAGCGGAAAGTGTCGTCCCTGATTAGCCTGTGCAAACTGCACAGGCTAATCTGGAAGGACACTTTACGCACATGCATTATGCCCAGTTTTCTCAGAACACGACATATATATAAAACTCTCAACACTCATATTTAGACCTTGTCATTTAACTTTTTTTGGACTAATTTAGGTCACAATTCTTGGTTAACCCGAGTGGACCATTTGATTAACATCAATACTACTTACTGAAAAGCTTTGATTCTTCCAGTCAACATTCAGCACATTATTGTCCCCTGACCTTATTTTGATCTTTGACATTTAATTTTGTGACTTTTCAAATAGGCCAATGAATTGATACTGACAAGTTTTCCACCAGGGGCATCAGCATTTATTGAACTCAGCATGTTGTTTAGTTTCTAATTTAACCCTTTGCATGCTGGGAAATTTGTCGTCTGCTAAAATGTTGTCTGCTGAATTTCTAAAATTAGCATTTTCTTCGATTTTTTTTCAAAGAATACTATCAGAGTAGCAAACAGTTTGGATCCTGATGAGACGCCACGTTCTGTGGCGTCTCATCTGGATCCAAACTGTTTGCAAAGGCCTTCAAAATCCGGTTCCAGCGCTCAAAGGGTTAATACAGTATTAGAACAAAGATCAATCAAGCCTGATGAAAACAGATTTATAAGTTATACTGATGATGTCACATTTCTTCAAAAGTCTGGCATGATTTTAAAAAATATAGCAATTAAAATGTGCGTGTTTTTTTTTTAAAGAAAAACATGTTGAATTAGAAGTTATATTTTATTTTATTTCACTCATGATTATAGCAAATCTGTATTTTCAGAGTGGATGTGCAAAACACAATAATTTTAGAACACTTGTAAATAATAGTTATTAATGATAACCTTTTTCTTGACGCATATGTGGTATATATTACTATAAAAAATGACTTTGCATGATTCTTAGCTAATTTTCACGTCTTATTTATAATTTATTTATTGTTTAATCTTTTCATAAGTTGAAGAAAAATGAAAAACCAATGTTATACAAAAATGCTTATATAAAAAGGTGTTCCTTAATTGCCAATCCAAGGAATGTCTATTTATAATTGTTCAGATGCAACCAAAGAAAAAAAAATGAGGCAGAAAAACTCAAACCAATCACAGCTTTTGTACTTTTTAAACTCATTTTACGAAAATGCAATGGGAAAAAACACTTAAGTTTTCTGCAGTATCTTAGCGAGAACTTATTTTCTGCTCACAATGAGGTTGAAGCATTTTAATTACTATTTTGTGAAAAAAACATATTTACACATTCTTGTTAAGGTATTTTATGTTGTTGTACTCTATAGTATTCAGGAATATTTCCGGTTAATCATAGTTAAAAATGCAGACAAATTTGCAGAAATTGAAAAAAAAAAAGTTATTTCTTGCAATATTTGAAACTAATTTTGTACTTGACTAAACTTTCTTAAGTTTTCACGTGATGAAATATGCAAGTAAAAAGCATTATATGCAAGCAAACATGCATTATAACCACAATTTTATACTCCGAAAAAACAAGTTCAAAAAAGGGTTTGTACGTTATAAATGAATATATATAACATATATTCTAAATAGCCACATATAACCTTTAGTGAAAACTAGTCTGTGTTTATTTTCATTGAGAAATATTATGCTTTACATAAGCTTGTCAATTCAAGTTAGCGATCAGTTTATTATATAATCTATACAGCTATCAAATAAGTCTTTGGGGATTTATATATTTAAACCTTTAGTGATAACTCTAGTTTAGGTATATTTTAAGTGTGGCCTTTAACGCTTTACATGAGCTTGTCTTCAGAAGTTCTGATTTGTTGTTATTATTAAATCTATACATTAATATATGGTTGCGTAGGTTTAACCCTTTGCATGCTGGGAAATTTGTCGTCTGCTAAAATGTTGTCTGCTAAATTTCTAAAATTAGCATTTTCTTCGTTTTTTTTTCTAAGACCACTATCAGAATAGCAAACAGTTTGGATCCTGATGAGACGCCACGTTCTGTGGCGTCTCATCTGGATCCAAACTGTTTGCAAAGGCCTTCAAAATCCGGTTCCAGCGCTCAAAGGGTTAAGGGTACATTTTACGGTCGGTCTCTTTCACAGTTAATGTCCACTATATCGAAGTTGAAAACTGGACTGAGGTGCTTTATTCACAGTTGTTATAAACTGAACATATTATTAAGTGTCTGTATGTTTGCCTTTCTTGCTTAACAGTAAAATAGTAAAATATACTCATTTAGAGTACAACATGGTTTTAAAGTTACGTGTTTGTAATTTGATGTTATAGGTGTGTGCTCTTAATAGAAAATACCAAATGGGTTTCCATGTAAGTGCGCTTATAATGCATTGCACTTGCCTGTAACACGCAATATTTACCAGGTTATCTTGGTAAAACAAAATTTAGGACTACCTACACAAGGTTATATGGCACATTGGCTGTTTTGGCAAATTACTCTATCCAATGCTGCAGTCTTTGCACTGTATTGACTGTTTATTCCATTGAAGCTTATATGGTCTGTCTCTTTCACAGTTAATGTCTACTATATCGAAGATGAAAACTGGACTAAGAAGAAGATCTTTAGAGACGGAAGAAAAATCTTGACCCTAGCCCCATTCTTTGGCCATGGAATACTGTGCGTGTGTGCTTTTGTATAATGATGTAGAATTGGTTCCCTCACCCACACGCTTATGTACTGACAATTTTGCTTGGTAACACTTCTTTATGGATGTCAAGATTTCCTGTAAGTGTTCAGAGGCCATATTTTTAAAGCTACGTAGAAAAATAATAATTTAACAGTGTGCTGAAATAAAGCCATCTGGTATAATATCAATTAATAGTCAAAATGTTGTTGATGAATCCCTAGATATTTGCTGCTAAGAAAATTCACATGGAACAACAAGTGTAATTAAAATAGTTTGTATTTCTTGAAAAAAAATAATATATTCTGGTTTTCAACAAGATTGACAATCTTGGTTTATAGATTTGGGTATGGTGGGTGGGAGGATGGCTTGGAGGCATCGAACACTGTTGTTTTCAAATCAATAACTTTTGTTTGCATTAATCGATCGTTATGGAAATTAAGATATAGAAACTTGCATGAATAGGTAGCTTGGTATTGTTTTTTGGGCATGTTGGGTCAACGTCACTGTCTACTTAAATAGAAAAACAGTTTCCGCTCGATGACTGGAGTTTGGATAGATATTGCACTTAAATTGTGTTTGTAGGTAGCTTATATGAAGACTTAGCTTGCATTTGAGGTCAGTTTAGGAAGGGTCAAGGTCACTGTTTATAAAAATAGAAAAACAGCAAACTGGTGGTTTTCAGGTCAATAACTTTAATTATACCCCCACAAAACAAGTTTAGGGGGGTATATAGGAGTGAGCTTGTCTGTCTGTCTTTCTGTCGGTCGGTCCGTATTGGTTCTGATTGGTTCCGTATCCTATCCTCTCCAAACTTTATCAGAAGTTGTATCTAGATGATGGCTAGTTTAAGTTCGAATATGGGTCATGCCGGGTCAAAAACTAGGTCACAGGGTCACTTAGAGCGTATTTATCATTCAGCATGTTGTCCGCTCTCTAATTCAAGTAGTTTTCATCCAATCTTCACTTGGTCAGAAGTTGTATTTAGATGATGTCTTGGTCAAGTTCGAATATGGGTCATGCCAGGTCAACAACTAGGTCATGGGTTCACTTAGTGCGTTTTTTTACATTCAGTATGGTGTCCCCTCTCTAATTCGAGTAGTTTTCATCCGATCTTCACCAAACTTGGTCAGAAGTTTTATCTAGATGATCTTAAGGCCAAGTTCTAACATGGGCCTTGTCAGGTCAAAAACTAGGTCACAGGGTCACTTAGTGTGTTTTAAACATTGAGCATGGTGTCCGCTCTCTAATTGAAGTAGTTTACTTCAGATCTTCACCAAACTTGGTCAGAAGTTTTATATAGATGATCTCTACACCAAGTTTGAACATGGGCCATGCCGGGCCAAAAACTAGCTCACGGGGTCACTTACTGGTAGTACGTTTTACACATTCAGCATGGTGTCCACTCTCTAATGTAAGTAGTTTTCATCTGATCTTCAACACACTTGGTCAGAAGTTGTATCTAGATAATGTGTAGATCAAGTTCGAACATGGGCCATGCCGGGTCAAAAACTAGGTCACTTAGTGCGTTTTAAACATTGAGCATGATGTCTGCTGTTTTTTGTGAAGACCACATGCAAAATATTCTGTGTCAATACGGCATGTGGGGGTATTCGTCACGTCTGTGACAAAGCTCTAGTTTGCATTTAATCATTGCTTGCATGAAGATCTAGCTTTGAATTGGGTTTCAGGCATGTTCGGTAAATGTCTGAGTCAATTGACCAATTGAAATTCTATTTATGTCTTACTGACCACATGTCTGTTGTTGTGCTAGTTTAGTTTTACCCCTGTGTTGTATGTTTCCAGTAAAGGTAACTATGTTAATTTACTTCTTTTTGCTTTAGGATTATGTAAGTTTTAGATGTCCTGAATCTTCACTTTTAGATGCATAAATATTAAAAAGATTACTGTGAAAGTGATCAGACATCAGACAAAAACCACTTCAAATCAGTTAAAATCATGCCCTAACCTATGTCACATTTATAATGACACTATTGTACATGTATATTAGGAACAAAATACTTTCATATTGAACAGCACACCACTGCTGTATATTTATCATAATTAACATAGTTATCACCTACAAATACACAAGTTCTGATTGTAAATTAACTCCACTTGTTTTAACAGATCTTTCAAGTCCCTCCTCTGCCTTCTTGTTTTTGATTGCTGCTTCACATGTCTTGCAGTAAAAACTTACTTGATAAAATATTTATATACATGCCTTCTTGTACAAACATTTTTTATGCTCCCTTTTAAAAAAAAGGGGCGTATATTGTTTTTGGCCTGTCTGTCATTCTGTCCGTCCTTCTGTCTGTCTTAAAACTTTAATCTTGCTCATAACTTTTGCAATATTGAAGATAGCAACTTCATATTTGGCATGCATGTGTATCTCATGGAGCTGCAAATTTTGAGTGGTGAAAGGTCAAGGTCATCCTTCAAGGTCAAAGGTAAAAAATAAAAATAAATAAAATCAAAGCGGCACATTAGGGGGCATTGTGTTTCTGACAAACACATCTCTTGTTTCTTCATAAAATTGGTTGAATGTAAATAAGTTTTTGCTTATAGCAAGCAAAATGCTTCTGTTATAAGGTGTAAACAAATTTGTTTGTTCCCATGTACGCTACCAAACTTTTTTGTTGTGCCAAACCTTAAACATTTTATTTTGTTTTCGAGGTTGAGTTTTGTTTATCCTTTTTGCTGCATTCACTGACAAAGCTATTAAGTTTGCAATTGTTTTTGATACATACAATTTTATTTGCTGAAATTAATAAAAATAAAATAAAGAAAGACTGTTAAACAGATATTTGTAACAATTCTTCATGTCATTCCAGATTCTTATTTAAAAGGGGAATCCTTTAAAAAAAGGTTAGCCAGAATACCTATCCGTTTTGGCCATGTAAGGGGAAACAAATTATTTTTTCTTGCCAAACAGCTTAGGAGATTCTTGCTATGAGTGGCTATAATCCATGTTTAGCTCGGCTGTTTTCGAAGAAAACCCGAGGTATTGTCATAGCCCTCTTGTCTGCCGCGTCGTCGTCGTCATAGTTGTCGTCCGAAAACTTTTAACATTGGCCAAAACTTTTGCATTATTGAAGACAGCAACTTGATATTTGGCATGCATGTGTATCTCATAGAGCTGCACATTTTGAGTGGTGAAAGGTCAAGGTCATCTTTCAAGGTCAAAGGTCAAATAACTTTTTTGTTTGTTTTTCATTTGTATCTCATTGACCTGCACATTTTGAGTGGTGAAAAGGTCAAGGTCAATGATGACCTTCAAGGTCAAAGGTCAAACAAACAAAATCCAAGCACCCACAGCCGAGCATTGGCATCCGCTAGACGGTGCTCTTGTTTGTGTTTCTGACTTATCTTTGTACTAGTATTTAAAAAAGTTATATGCACTGTATTTGAGTTTCAACTTGTTTGAGCATAGTACATTTTGTGTCCTTCTGCTTTCTTCTTGCAGTCCATACCCTTTGCCTCTAACTTTTGTGTTTGTTTTTGCTTTGTGGTTCTGTATACTTATCATGTCATAAAAGCTCTGGCAAAGGTGGACAGCATTTGCATGTCTTAATAAAGTATCTGTTAAGACTAAGGTTTGCCTGTCTAGACAATTTGATATGCATGTGCTGTAATGATATAAGGCTGATTGGAGTTAACAATGTCTTATCTCTGGTTCTACTGATTTCAAAATCCTATGCAAACTATTAATTCTGACATTTAATTGTGTGGTAATTCATATTTTTGACGTGGTCTTTGATAAGAACCTGATAACTTCTATGTACTGGTTAAGGTAATATGTCATTATATAAACAAATTAAAGTATTAAAATAATGAAAACTATACTGTATGGTATAGTTTTTGGCGTATCATTGCAAAAGTCAAGAATATAGAGGCAAATAAATTGTACGGCATCATACAATTATCACTAAATGTATATGCAAATGTAATAACAACTCCTGTACCCAGCATGTGTACCTGATGTTATGGTAGAAAAAATTATATTCATTTACCCTTTAGTACCCTGGATATCATATATATTTCCCATTTAGTAGCCTTGAAACCTGGTTTAACTTAACACTCTTTTATTTTAGAATCATTGTGTTCTATATTCCAGTTGATGAATGCTCTGAAGCTAGGAAGTCTGACCAACTCTAGATTCGCCAAGGCTGCCGAGTTGGCAAGCACTGAGAAAATAACAGTGGAACGTAGTGGCGGTGGCGTGTAATATAACATTATTTTATGTTTATAATTGTTAGATCTATTGCTTTTACAGTTTATTGACTTTTTTTACATTATGCAAATACTGTTAAGCACCATCTGATTATAACATGCAAATATCATTAACTGTTTAAACATTTAGTTTTATACTTTATAAGATATTGCTATATGTGCTGTATGACTGTTCATGAGTGTGCTTTTCCTAAATTATTTCATTTTATAACGTACATTTTAACAATTAAGGATAACTGCTGACTCAATTATACTATATCGAAAATGAAAGAATATCAAGACAGTGTACAATTATACTGTTGTGCTGACTTTAAAAAATTAGTATGGATTGTTTAGTGCTGAATGATTGAAGTTTTCTCGCTATTTATAGTTAATACAATTATTGTCCCAAAAATAAGGTATTCAAAAAAACAGTATTTTTTACAGAAAAAGTGCTACCTGTAATCTCTATTAATGTAGACCGTTGTTGTTATTTTTGTTATGAATTTCAAGTGCTGTTTGCAGCTTGTCCACATTTATCACATTAATTTATGATTTTCTTTGGTTTTACATATCACTGTGTGTTCTTTGTATGCATCCTTTAAAAAAAAAGGGGGTATATTGTTTTTGGCCTGTCTGTCATTCTGTCTGTCTGTCATTCTGTCTGTCTTTAAACTTTAACCTTGCTCATAACTTTTGCAATATTTAAGATAGCAACTTCATATTTGGCATGCATGTGTATCTCATGGAGCTGCACATTTTGAGTGCTGAAAGGTCAAGGTCATACTTCAAGGTCAAAGGTCAAAAAAAATATTCAAAGCGGCGCATTCGAGGGCATTGTGTTTATAACAAACACATCTCTTGTTTATTTTCAAACCACTATATGTCTGTTAAATGTGATTCGCTGGTAAGTATGGAAAATGCTTTTTAAGAATTTTATTTTGACTGAATATTGTTTGGATATGGTTGAACAAAGTATGAAAATGATATGACCAGTTTTGTAAACAGTTTTGCATTGAAACACACAGTAATATGCCCAAGCATGTAAGTCACTTATACCTATGATGCACTTGCATTATTTTGTCTAGATTGACATGTATTATACAAGGTTGAACAAAAACATAAACCAAAACATATACATGTATATATAATATAAACCTGTAGTTGTATGATCATTTTTTGTAGTAGTGCTATATGAGTATAAGCGCTTTACAGCCTTACATGACATTAGTTATTATATTTGTATAGAAAGCCCAGTATGCAAAGAAAAAAACTTTTTTCCCTAATCGGCTCTTCTAATCTATGTCAGAACAGGATCAAAACTGGTTCATAAAAGAACTTTACCCAATCTGAATTGCAGACATCATTTTGATATAAAAAATATTACTGTCAATCGGCAGATCTTTTTACAGATCTGTGTATAAAAAGTTAATACTTTAGTGCACGCAATATGCAGTGCAATAGAGAATAATTGTTTTAAATACAAATTGTTTTCTAGAGTGACAAAATCATTGTATGGAATTCCTATCCTTGTTGTTATGTGTTTAAAAGTTAAAATTGCAATAGCATTGTATTGTTGTTGTCCATTTCTAACTATTTATTATTTTTGCATAACTGTGTAATGTGTAAGTCTATTTTTTTAGCCGGATTTTTTTCGAAAAAATCTCGGCTTATAGATTGATGTTGTCGGGCGGGCGGGGGGGCGGGCGGGCGGGCGGGGTGGCGGCGTGCTCGAAAATGTTAAAGTTCTTATTTCATGGTATAACTTTGGTATGCTTGGACCTAGAGTCTTCAAACTTGACATGAAGGTTGGCCAGGATTAACAGATGACCACTGGTCATTTCAAGGTCATTCATTTGAAGGTCAAGGTCACTGTGACCTTCAATATAAAAAATGTTAAAGTTGTTATAACTTTGGTATGCTTGGACCTAGAGTCTTGAAACTTGACATGAAGGTTGGCCATAACTAGTTAGTAACCACTGGTCATTTCAAGGTCATTCATTTGAAGGTCAAGGTCACTGTGACCTTGAATGTAAAAATGTTAAAGTTCTTATTTCATGGTATAACTTTGGTATGCTTGGACCTAGAGTCTTCAAACTTGACATGAAGGTTGGCCAGGATTAACAGATGACCACTGGTCATTTCAAGGTCATTCATTTGAAGGTGAAGGTCACTGTGACCTTCAATATAAAAATGTTAAAGTTGTTATAACTTTGGTATGCTTGGACCTAGAGTCTTGAAACTTGACATGAAGGTTGGCCAGAACTAGTAAGTAACCACTGGACATTTCAAGGTCATTCATTTGAAGGTCAAGGTCACTGTGACCTTGAAT
>VMBQ01004765.1:41472-69834 GCA_007657795.1 Dreissena rostriformis
ATCCAATCTTTATGAAACTTGATCAGAACATTTGTTCTAACAATAGCTCGGCTGAGTTTGAAAATGGCTATGACTCGTTGAAAAAAATGGCCGCGGGGGGGGGGGCAGTTGTCCTTATATGGCTATATGGAAAACTTGTTGACGCTATATAATAGCCACATTTATTGGCAAATCTTCATGAAACTTGGTCAGAACATTTGTCCCAATGAAATCTTAGCAGGGATTGAAACTGGGTCATATGAGCTCAAAAACTAGGTCACTAGGTAAAATATAAAGAAAACATGTTTAAAGTCACTTTTTTGGTCCAATCTTCATGAATCAGCTTGCATTTTTTTCAGAATAGTATAGTTCCTTTTGCTCTCAGGTGAGCCCCTTAGGGCCTGATGGCCCTCTTGTTTACTTTTTACTATACCCTAATTTTGACTATGCATCCAATTGGACACTAAATCGTGGTGAACTAGATATCACAGCAAGCTCCACTTTCACATCTAGATGGCTTTCTACAATTCTTTTGGCCACTCCCAATCAACTTATATGATCAAACCTTAACCTTTAACTAATTTCAACTTAAAATGGGCCATAGGCAAACAAGACTTAACCTTTTTGTCTTGGACCAACCCTGCTTTCTACAACACTTGAATACCCACCCAGTTGCTGTGTATGACCATTCCCTATCCACCCATATCAATCCAGCTTTTTTACACTTGCAAAATTTTGACTCGTATCTGAATCGACAATTAATCTTGGTAAATATATGTTTACTTCTTGTCTTATAACAAGACCATTTTTTATAGCATCAATATAAATTCCATATTGTTGCTTAACCACCCGTATCACCGAATTGCAGCAAAAAGCTGTATTTGTTATGAATTATCAAAATGTCTTAACAAATTCAATTTATTATTAAATACCCAAATACAAGAACATTCTTTATAATAGAATTTTACAAGGAACATAAATGTTGACATGTTTCACATGTCTTGTTTGTAAAAATATTACTTTTACTTGTATTATTAATAAAATAACAGCATATTTATTCGTTTATTTTTAGCTCGCCTCAAATACAATCAATAGAAAGAATACATTTAAATGATACAATAAGAAACACAAAGTACTTACACATTTTTTAGATAATACTACTGTCGATTTTTTTTAATAGCAAAACAATCGGCATAAAATACACTTGGCCGAAGGTAATATAAAAAATTCGGCTTTACTTCTAAATAACTTGGCCGTTAGAAGGACAGCCCGCTTCCTCCCTGCTATGATGACATGAAATTAGTAAATGATTTCAAAAAGTACTTTTCAGACAGATAATCAATGTAGAAAGACCAACTAGATTGCATTAACTGTGATACATCTGCTGAAAGTTTAGAGAAAACATTTGATGTTGTGCCACTGATAAAATATTATCAAATCTCACAAAGTGAAGATAAACAAACTGATTAAACAATCAGTTAAGTATGCCGAAGGACTGCTGCAATTCGAAACATCAAGACAACAGTACAGCTCAATTACAATTTGCCATTCTTGATACCAGCTATCACAGACATTATAAATCGATATCTAGTAGCAGGTGTATTTCCAATGGGATAAATGCAGTAATAAACCATTGTTAAAGAAACGCGGATTGTCCCTACAACTACCTAACGATCGACCGGTCTCGAATCTATAATTGTTATCAACAAATCTTTAAAAGTTCGCATTAAAGCAGATCACATTGAAAAGGACAACTAACTTCCATCATACCCAATTAAATATCGCATATACTATGGTATTGAAACAGCTATGCTCAAAATGATCATGTCCTCCTGAATGCGGTTGATAAAAACCAAGTAACATTAGTTGTAATTATTGATCTTTGTGTCGCCTTCGACACTTTTGACATACCAATTACAATTCAATCCTACCAAAATACTTTGAAAGCGAAATAAATACTTTTAACTGGATGTAATCTTATCTGACTGAAATATAAATGCGAGTTTATGTTAATAACTCTTCTTCTGAACCCATTATGTACGGTGTTCCCCAGGGCTCCTGTGCCGGTCCATTGATTTTCACCATGTAGATCGCTGCGCTGAATAAGGTTGTCCAAAAAAATATTCAGCAGGTATGCAATTTCTTACGATGATTTTTCGTAAACGAAAGTGTATTTTCAGTATAATACTGCGTCATTAATGTTATTTCACACACTTATGTACATTGTTCATTTATTTCTTGAATCTGTGACAAAAAGTTGAAAAATTCTCATTTTGATAAACTGTGAATAAGTCCCTTTAAAACGACCAAGAAAACATTTTATAATTATTTATCATATGCAAGTTATGAGCATATATGGTACGAATATGGACACACTGTCTAAATTGGTGTTGAGGCCGAAATGTACCGTGGACGCACATATCCATCACTTATTTGAAATCATATCTCCTTATCAGGGCCATAGTTTCGAACATTAACCTTACAAAGAATTCTCTTTTCAAGAAATGACGAAATAGAAGTACCAAAAGTACTTACTCAATTTGTAACTGGAGTATTAAATGGGCATGTTCACAAGTTCATTATTAGACATTTTCTAGACCCGCGCAACCTCCGAGGGGACTGTCGATAAATTGTTTGATTAGATTCGAATCTGGTAACATATTTGGTCTAAATGTCAGACGCGCTTACTTGTAACCTGTGACATATTCTAATATCTTATCAGACAGTGTGTCTGATAGCACCACTTGTCGTCAGACATTGTTACTTATTGTAAGATGTGTCTGTCTCTTTGAAATGTTTCGCGGAGTTTGAATTTCCAAAAATTTGTATCTCAGTTTATACTAACTTTCGTTCATAGGCTTTTGAATACAAAATTATCTAGCGTCTGCAACGCGATACGATTGAATAAATTGATGAGGACTGTTTTTTTTTAAATTGATATCACGCGAATATTAAGACATCAAAACGCTTGCTTAATTGATAACAAAATGCCAATATCGCGAATATATAAATTCCATTACAAATTGAAAAGGAAATAAGAGTGAGAAATAGAATCTTTATATTCAAACAAATTATCCATTTCATGACAAAAATTAAACATAATTGATTGTCTTCGTGTTTTAGTCGCTATAAGCGTTTTGATGTTCAAATGGCATAGTGAACTTGTCTAATGAACACAAAGTTTCTTATCGATACGACCGACACCATCGTTCACTTTGATTTGCATTGTGTTATATCTGACTTCTAAAGATCTTTGCCACACAATCTTACTCCTTTCCGCACAGTAGTTGTGTAACTTTAATCTGTTGGGAACTTATTGATATCACTCAAGATGTGTCTTATCAGTTGTTGGTTCCACAATACTCGCGATTGTGTACACTGGCCAACATAGAAACACTTATTTCAAAAGTTTGCTTAAAGTAATTCTGGACAGAATTTCGAAATGAAGCGATTTACCTTTTCTCTTTTTATAATACTTTCTTTCTACACCGGAGCGTATTGTGAGTTAATTTTATTTGATATTGTCTTGAAAACGTTTTCGATTTTTGATATTTGAGTTTGTCTAAATACTATTTAAAAGGAGAAGTGTAATTTCAATCGGTATTAGCTGGCTCATCATCATTTATGTAAAAAGAAGTGACAGCGGAATATATACCATGTATAGAACTTTATCGATACGTTTGTTAAAACTTCGTAATTTGGTTAATGTCTTAGGCATCGTCGGAATACTGTATTCCGACGATGCCTAAGACATTAACCAAATTACGAAGTTTTAAAAAACGTATCGATAAAGTTCTGCGTTAAGCAACACAAATTTACACTAAGTGAAACTTCAGTTGCACCAGCATACGAAACTCATACTAACACTATTGTTAACATACAATTGAAGAGACAGAAACGACGTTATGATCTTGCTTTCTTTAAAGGGACTGTCCACTAGATTTTGGCATGTATTGAAGCTTGTCATTAAATGCTTTAAATGCTTTATATTGATAAATTTAAACATTTGAACTAAAAATCTCCAGTAAAAAACAAGAATACAATTTAAAAAAAGGAAAAAAAAGTAACCCTCAACAGGGCTCGAACCACTGACCCCCGGATTCCTGGAGTCCTAGAGTAAAAAGATAACTGTTAAGACCACTCGACCACGGACGCTCATGTTAAAGGCGGATGTATTTTTTAGCGATACAAGCAATCCTCGTAGGTTCCCAAAATATCGTTTCGCGTCGCGCGACGCTTTATCTAGTGGACAGTCCCTTTAAATGCCCGATATCACTGTTTCATTTACAACACGTATTGTACACACCCAAACACTATTTTTATTACATGATAGAACGATAAAGCAAGGAATATAGAGGCAACATGTTGCTCGGAGGGGGATTTGTCTGGGAACTCTGTATCGCATGGTATTTATATGTGTGTTGCATATTTTCAGATTGTATGTCAATTTTTTGTGCGAATTGCACGGATGTTTCAAACTATACGGCGTGTTTTGATGAGCTGGTGCGGTGTCAAGGAACGGTAATTAAATTACTATAATCATCGATTGATATTTGTGGAAAGTGGTAGTATTTAATTTGTTTCATTTTGTCTCAAGTCAACTATGGCATTACGTTGTGCGCTTTTTTCATTTGCATTATTATTTTGTTAGTATACAATTTTTTTTTTGTAAATACAACTATTCGTATGCAATTACCGTAGCAATGTAAAATATGTTTTGTATCTATTTTGTTATCTGAAGTTGCTTTTATAATAGACACATCTGTTAGTGATAATATGTCCAGTTATGATTTCATTTTGGTTAAGTTATTGAATACCTCGTTGAAAATAAAAAAGTATAACCATTTCTCTACCGAACTACCTTCGAGAGATTATAATAATAATAATCATAATTTTTTTCAAAAATGCAATATGAAAAAACTATGCTTTGTTAGACATTATGAATCACATTTCGTATTTTTCATCCTCGTTGAAAATTTTGAAAATCGCGCGCTTTTCTCATCTGTAAAGAAAATATTTCGTTACATAAGATAAATCGGATATGCGAGTTTTATCCTGTTTTATCCGTTTACAAATGTACTGATTATTTCCAAACGAGTGAAACAAATGTGAGATGTAAATCTAAAGTCCAAAACAGTGAATCTTAAATACAATTTAATTTTTAGAAATCCTGGCATCACTTCTGGAGATTATGTTCACTAATTTCACGCGTCTTAAAGCTAGTTAAGATGTGCCACATTTCAGCTTCAAGTGTCTATTAACTACACGGATGCGAGCATATCTAATAATGCACTATATAAATTAGCACCCATTTAATTTATTTCCATGTAAAGCGTACAAAAAAACGGATGTTTGTGTGAGCTATCTATCGAAATATTTTACAAAGTTTACGTGGAGGTTCACAGAATACATTTAGATCAGTTCATTTCAAAATCCCAGTTTTTTCTTTTGTGTTGCTATATTGAGTTTTCGTTATGGATATTCCAACTTAAAAATCACGTTGATACTTATTAGGCATAATCTGCTTGTGATGTCTCTAATCGTAAGAATGATTGCAAATTAAGTGAACTTCAAATAAAGTGAATATGAATACCTGCGGACGTACATTTAACAAGCGACGAAAGCAGTGGATAAATGGTATCAGTGATTTTAATAATAACTTATTTCGTTATTATAATTCGTAACACGTTTGAAATAGTGTATGTACTGACTTATTATGCGTACTTTTGTTACTGTAAACTAAATACCTTATTTACACAACATCCAGACTATCAAAATGGGAAGTTGGAATATATGTGTCATTATGCCCGTTGTTATTCCTCTTAAAACATTCAAGTCATATTTATGTATGTTTATTTTTTTCAGCAATATTGTAAATTCGAGCGGAAGATTGTTGACAACCAAACTCTATACACACTAGGGTGCGCCGATCATGATGTGAGTCTATTTCTGTTTTACTTATATAGTGTGGGACATTTGTATATTGTCCCACAAAAAAGAGCATTTTGTATCTTGTTAAATCCATGTTACCAGACCACATCCAGCGTTGAAATGTTGGCTATTGCTATAAGGAACACCGATTTTTAGGGGGTTAACTTTATTTAACGAAATATTCGTTGATTTTGAGTGTTAATGGGACTTTAAAACAGGCTTGTAGATGTGATAATAAACATTACTAGTGATATATTTAACATTCATCGCTGTTACATCTATATGTTTCAGGAATGTCACCCTAAGTCAACAACGTTACCAACAAAGGCGACTTTGTCCTCTGTAACGCTGGGAGCGTCAACAACACCCGCAATGACAACAAACTCAACATTCATGACATTAACCACTCCAGAAGCTTTTAATACAACTGACAACGACACCGGAACTACCCAGGATCCTGCAAACACAACAATTGCGCCGAATACCACAACATCACAGCTTTCAGAACTCAGTACGCTTCAAACCACAGCTACCCATCGTCCAGAAAACAATACGACTAACACCAGACCAGCGGTGTCGAGTGCCAGTAAATATTATTACCCCAAAACGCACTAGTAGGCAAAATACAGGACCCGTATTCACCAACCAATTATATATATAACCACGTAAAAGCAATCAACCACATTTTTTTTAAAGATATGTTAATTATAATGCAATCGAAGCAACGTGTCAATTAAGAAATAAGTTGTTATATATTTCAGTAGTAAATGATTACACAAGGCCGCATATTCAAATCCATTTATAATTAATCAAGCAACCTCAGACAATCCGAATGGCGGCTCAGACTTTTTTGCAACTGGTCAATGGGCATATGATAAAAAAAGCATTTCCCCCATATCTTACAATTTGCTATTCAGAGTCCGTAAAATTCCAAAGCATTGGTCCGTATTTGTACATGGTTCGTTTTGCAACAGAAGTAAGTATCATAATACGGTATATAATCTTGTTTACCATATAAATAACTATTTAATATTAAACTACAGGAAAACAAATTGGAGGGGCGAGTGGTTTCGTTGGTTCAGATAGCGTCAAGCAATCGACGCCATTTCACTTTTTAAAATTAAACGACCAACTATCCCCGCATAACCACTTTCACGAAATTTTATTAACGCACATAAAACTGGTGAAAGAGTGAGTTACCTTGCTCGAATGATGTTCGCTTCAAAGATCTCTGATTTACATTTTGAACCACGCCACGTAAGAAAATAGCAGACGACGCAATTGTTGGAGACCCACCCGCCCCATACTTTAAGAGCTTGAACTTTGCACAGATCGTCTCCAATGGGGTTATTTACAAAACAAAAAAAAAAAAAAGCATTACAATACATCGAGTTATAGTGGATAACAATATCATAATAAGTAATGTTTCGGGTTCTTTTACAAGCAAAAGTTAGTGGTGGAGTATACTACATATAAATCAATTGGTCAGGTTTATATTTACCAAACAAGATAGTTAAAGCGATGTCATCATTTCGTATGGCTATTATGTCATGAGTTCGATACACGCTTGTTTTTTTAATGTCCCTTATTTGGTCATATCAATTATTTTATTGTGTATTATATTATATTATTATATTTGATGAACTTAATGAATATTTTTTACTAAAAAGAATTTATATCGCAGTAGGAATTCAGTTTTTCCTTGCAAGAGTCCCTTTAAGTAACTTTTTTAATTCACACCAAGCGCCTTCCAACATAAACATATTATTTTTCTTCTTTATTAAACTTTCTTGCATACACTTACCATTCATTTTAAAAATTTCGTTTCTAAACAAGACACACACTTATTATAGTACGTGTCTAAACTGTCACATTGTCATATAAACGCCTTGTAGGCACCAAGGCGTCCACTGCCTCGACACCCATACTTACTCCAGATCCATCTAAGACAAGCTCACCCAACGTCCCCACACACACTCAAAAGCTTTTATCGACACTCGCTTCTGTAGATCTCGTCGGCAAGCGTTATTTACCACAACTGATGTCAGATGAGCTTGAAGACGTCATCAGTACGTCAGAAGACCACTGCCTTGAATGCTGCCAAGGAAACACGTGCAACATTGAAACGCTTGCTTGCGTGCCTGGTAAGTGTACATCATTATAACCACTGCCACACCACCATGGTCCATCATTATAATCATCATAATCGTTATCTGTATCATGATCACGGCCGTCATCTCAGTATCATAAGTGTATAACAATTACCATTGACATTTTCAAGATAATTGACAACATAACTATCGTTAATATCATCTTATTGTCCACCAGTTTTATGATCATCTTTATGCTTATTACATATAACAGGGGTGTGATTTATCCTCCTTTCAGCTGATTTCCTCCCTGTCGATGTCAAACTTATTTTACAAATATAACTTTATTAACTTTGCTTTGTATGCTCTTTATACAAATGAAGAGTTTAGTTGAACCCGGTAAAAGGGGTATGGCATTTTCCTCCCCTGAAGTGGCTCTTAAAGCACACCCCTGTACATAATACATATTCCTTTTTGACAATTGAAAGTTTCGTTGAAAAAGCAAGCATGCATGTTTTAACATTCAGATATTCAAAAACGTCATGACATGTATTATCTTTGTCTAAGAATCCGAAATTATTAAAATAAATACGATTATACTAGCTGACGTTTTGCAACCATTCAGGACTTTGTTACGATAAGCTTGGACAGAAATCCTGTGTCACAGCAAAGGAGTCATTCAACGTTTGCAGCAACATCACGTTCGCGAAGAATATGTGTAAAGCAACCTGCGGCCTCTGTAACTTAGGTAAGTGTCCACTGTGACTTATGACAGTTGCCTCTTTTACTTTGTCTAGCGTCCTCTGTGACTAAGCTAAGTGACCTCTTTAACTTAAGTACAATACCTTGGGGACTTAGGTAAAAGCCAACGTTTACGCAGGCGAATTAGTTAAGTTGCCTCGGTGACTTTGGCAAGTTCCCTCTGTGAAAAAGTAAGTGCCCTATGTGATTTAGGTGTTTGACCTCTGTGATAAAGAAAAGTGCCCTCTGTGGCTTATTTAAGTGGCTTATGTTAGTGGCATATGTGGCTTTGGTAAGTGTCCCATGTGACAATTGTAACTTAGGTAAATGGCCTGTGCTACTAAGGTACGTGGCCACTGTTGCTTTGGTAGGTGGCCTCTTTGACTTAGGTATGTGAACTCTGCGACTAAGGTAAGTTGCCACAGTAAATAAAGTATATTACATGTGTTATGTGTTTTTTTATGTGTTACTTAGGTAAGCGACATCTTTGCCTTATATAAGAAACCTCTGTGACTTAAAATAATTACTTTGTGACTTAGGTAAGTTACATCTATTACTTAAATAACTGGCCTCTGTGACTGATATACGTGGCCTCTGCGAATTATATTAGTGTTCTCGGGTACATAAGAAAATGGCATCCGAAACTAAGGTTGTCTCTATGATTTACGTCAGAAGTCTTTGTGAGTTAGTGAACAGGTTTCTATGGCTTTTGATGGTGTCCTATATGACAAAGGTAAGTTGTATATATGACTAAGGAAATTTGCCGTTGTGATTTAAGTACTTGGCATCTTTGACGTAAGTGAGTAACCTTTGTTACTAAGTTAAATGGTTTAATGACTAAGTAAATGACCCAGGTGGCTAAGAATAGTTACCTCTGTTGCTAAAGTGAGCGGCATTTGTGATCTATGTAAGTGACTTTATTGATGAGGCAAACTGTGTTTTGGGTATAAATAAAAAAAAAAGTATTTTAAGAAACGTAGAAAGTTGTTAGCAAACATTTTTTTCAAATATTTAAGTGTTAGTTTTTTGTTAGTTTTTGTTAAAGAAAAAACATACTCAATACGATACTGTTTGTTATAGTTGATGGCAACTGGGCTCCTTGGAGTGCTTGGACAGTGTGTAGTGTATCTTGCGGAAACGGCACACATTCGCGCATGCGTAACTGCACTGATCCCGCCCCCGCTAATAAAGGAGAAAACTGTACTGGTGATCCGACTGAGGAGACAGAGTGTAAAATGGAAGCGTGTCCGAGTGAGTAACTGGATTAGCTCGGTGTTGTTAAACATTTGTGGTCAAATGTCAAGTTTCATGCTAGAAGAATGCTGTTGTCGACAAACACGGTTAGCGCTTGGAACAAAAAAAAAAAAAANAAGCAAAAAAAAAAAAAAAAAAACAAAACAAAGATACAAACAGATGCCATTTTTCACACATGTGAACACTCATATATTATTTTAAAAGTATGTGATTTTATTTTTAGAAATATGGTCCTGCAGAGCTCAAAGTATTGTCTAGGAGAATAACAGGCACCTGTTTCATTACAAAAACTCACAAAATGAACACATGCTAAGTTAAAACTTGCTTCAAGCTGAAAAATTACTTGCGTAATCAGGTTTCACGCGCTGCTTTCTCTCACATTTATTTCTCTTTTTTTTTCAAATGAACACTGTTATCCATTTATTGTCGATAGCTTTTTTTCTAGTTGTTGACGTTAGATATCAAATTATGCGAGGTACTTGCGCATTTAACATTTTGAATATATGAATTGCTGATATTTTGAAATTAACCATTTTTTCTGGTGTGATCTAACACATTATATTATAACTACAAATGTTATGTTTTCTGGCCATTAAGGGAATAAACATATACATTGTCGACCTTTCCGACGATGATATAAAGTTTTAATTTCTTTCACAAAAAATTACAGCAGCAACAATGATTTGTATTTTTTTATTAATCACTACTTCACATACAATGCATACATTTACCATGTCCTTTCAATCGCGTTCCGACCTGCGCACCCTTTTCAGCGAACGTTACTTTTCTAATTAATACAAAGTTTATGAGTTTTATACATAGCAGTTTGTTTTTTCAATTTGTTTTGTGAACACGTTAAACCTTTCCAGCGGACGGCAACTGGGGCGCCTGGAGTGGCTGGTCTGAGTGCAGCAGGACTTGCGGGGTGGGTCTGAGGTTCAAGGACCGCACGTGCTCCCACCCCGCCCCCGACCAAAACGGTCTGTTCTGCCAGGGTGAGCCGCGTGACTACGAGGTCTGCATGAATGACACGTGTGAGGGTAAGATGAAAAGGGGAAAACAAATGTGTCCTGTTCTGAGAAAACTGGGCAAAATGCTTGTGCGTAAAGTGTCATCCCAGATTAGCTTGTGCAGTCCGCACAGGCTAATCAGGGACGACAATTTCCGCTTTTATGGATTTTTTATTTAAATGATTTCTTTTCTTAGCGAAAATCCACTTTAGGCGTAAAGTGTCGTCCCGGATTAGCCTGTGCATTTTGCCCAGTTTTCTCAGAACACGCCACATTTGTTTTCCGTATAAAGCAGACACCATGCATGTCGTCACCATACTGGGCAGATGAGGTGTCATAAAGTCTATAATTCACTGAAAACCATATAGGTGAACACATTTGGATCGGTTTCATTAACTTTTAATTAATAGCTTTATTGCTATAGTGCTCTTTCTCCATTTTTTTTCAAAAATGAGTTTGTTTATATCGCTGTGTTCGTGAGAACGAGATCTTCAATATGACGTTATCGGATTCAAGATTCAGTCGTCACAGAAGAAGTTTTTCGATTCCATTTTGCTCTAATGCCCACATTTTTACAAACGGGTGATTGCCTTTACATGCGTTTTTCTCCAAAAAAAAGCAATCAAGCGAAAATTGTGTCAATCCGTATGATGTAACTAGCATCACGTGATTGGGGTGAAACGACGCCGCAAAGATGACAAAGCGTTGAACAAAGCATGATAAACTTCATCAAATTAAAGTATTATTTTTTTATAAAGATGGTCACTGGATGGATTGGTCCGGCTATTCAGCATGCAGCAGCACGTGCGGGGTGGGGCTGAAGACTCGGTCACGTGACTGTGGCGGTCAGCTGGGACACTCGTGCCCGGGGCCCAACACCGAGTCCGATCTATGCCACACCAGCCAATGTGACGGTGCGTATACGTGTTGTAGTTTTATGCCACATCTCTGAACGATTTGTGTCTTTTGTTGCGATGAGTAACGTTTATACCGCTGGTAGGCCGAGTCTACCGCGCAAATGTCAAGGGGAATGCAATAAAACTTTGTTTGAATATATAGCTTGTAAAATATGACACCTTTAACTCTAAAGTTATGTTGTCTATAATTACAATACGCTGTATAATGGTCGGGAGATCTTAAAATTCTCAAATAATAATACACTTGAGGTCTTAGGAAACTTTGAACACGTTAATATGGTATCACACACAATTTGCTGTTTATAACATGTTTAGTACAAGCCTACTATATATGAACATGCTGTGCAATCAAAATAAACGCATCTGACATACAACCATATCTATACCTATTGCGTTGAATTCGATATCACGTACTAGTATATGGAATGTTATGCACATTGAGAGTGTTACATAAGTGGTTTAAAGCAGCATTTCAGGAATGTGTTCATTAATAAAAGTTTTTAAAACAAACATGCTGAAATACTTACCGAACAAATGAAACATATAGCGCATTTACTTTGCTTAAGTAATAACATCGTCGTATCATGTTTTCGTATAGTTTTCTGTATGCCTGCATGCGATAACCGGTGACACCTTGGGCGTGTTAATACACTATTTAAATGGATTTTGTAATAATACTTAAAAAAACTCTACAATTTTAAAATAAATGTTGTGAAAGGTTAAGAAGTATTGAATGCCATTTTAAAATGTTATACATTCGACTTATCGATAATTTTTCTTAAAAGAACGAATATTCGAATATAAATTTTGGATTCAAATACTCGGCCGATTTTCAAATATTCGGATATTCGTTCCCATCCCTAATTTAAATCCATGACCGTGTTTCAGACGCCATGTCCGCATTCGCCACCACTGGTGTCCCCGCGCCCGGCGAGCGAAACGCTACCTTAAAATTCACCCTCGTACGCACGAACGTCGGCCACGATTACGACAACGAGACCGGGGTGTACACGTGCCGCGTCCCGGGCATCTTTCAGTTCTTTGTCAGCATCGAGAAGCAAACCAACGTGTCCCAGGCCTACTGCCACCTTATGGTGAACAACTCCTCGACGATTCTGATCGCCGCCCGGTCGGCGTTCATTAACTCGGACGCTTTCCAGCAGGCGAGCAATTCCATGGTGCTGGATTTGAAAAAAGGTAATGCACTTTTGTAATATGAGTTATATTGTTACTACTCAGGTTTGTATCAGGTAGGGACAAAAGTAAATTTACACAGAACACGATTCACTCTTTTTGATATATTTCGCCTTAAAAGGCTTTTTCAAAGTTTGTTTTTAAAAAGAAAAAGTAAATTGACACAGAACAAGTTTCACTCTTTTCTGATATATTTCGCCTTAAAGGCTTTTTCAAAGTTTGTTTTTACAATACGTTTTTACATGAAGTCGACGTAACTATTTGTGTGTTTATGTTTATATTGATACTATGGATGAAGGCTATGACCGAAACATGATTAGTATTACAGAAAAATTGAAAGTAACAACAGTAACGTGTTTGTACGGTATTTATATTTTTATTAAAGGCGATGAGGTGTACCTTGGGCGCTGCTCCGATCCTTCTACCATGACGAATGAAGGTGTTTTCAGTGGATCGCTGATTTCCAAGCACTAGGCTGCTTTGACCGCACTACGTTATGGTCATTTGTTGTTGTTATTTTTTTTCAGTAAAAAAATGACGTCGATTTTGTGCAACCAATTGTACATCATTACATTTAATTTTTGTCACATAAAATTAAAATTGTTTTTCTTTTAAGAACGAAAAATAAGGGTAGTCGCGTAAATATATTTGGAAATATATAATGAATCTAGTTTATACTGATAAAAATAGAATGACCGTAAATAGTGTATTTTTCCTACAATACATATTTACAATTGATCCCGTTGCAAATTTTCGTTCCTTGTGCGGGGTGTAAGTTGATTGTATGATAGAAGGCCTTTGCGTATTAGTTGTTAACTCTGATTTTGACAATAAAGAGCTTTAGTTAAACTTTGATCCCCAAATTTGACCTTACCTTTGAAAGTACCTACCTTACTCACAGAGTTCTTCCACGTCGTCTCATATAAGGTGAACACTGAACCAAATGGTTTTCGAAATTTTTCAATGCAAGGGGCAGATACAATAAGGAAAGACTAAGAAGACAGAGTTATATCACTATAGCTAACCGTAACTATTGGTATTGAGGGTAAAATAACAGCCTCACCCATGAAAAGTATAAAACAAGAAATTTATAAAACACATACTTTATTGAATTACTCACACATACCAACAATAAATGTTTATAAAAGTTGTATAACAAAACACTAAAAGCGTACAGGTCTACATTCAACTAAACCTCTGATTATATCCGAATCATTCCAAAAACATTTCTCTGAAATGGTTTCAAGTGCTGCAAAACATTATCAAGAATTCTGACTTATAAGTGCTGTTAACAATTCATGTGAAAAGCAATCAATATAACATCTAGTATTAAATACGTGTGTCGCACAATACACAATAGATAACAAAGCGTAAGACAATTCATATATGACTATGGGATACAAATATTTCTTCCAAATGTCTGTCCCGAACACACTGACATCGTAATATTTAGTGGAATAAAAAAATAAAATAAAAATAAAAAAGCAGTATCAACCATGATTAACATTCTATAAGCAACATCAGCCATTATCAAATTCACAGTAATTAAATGCTATTGAGATAAAAAAAAACAGTTTCCGAAAGAACGTCTCTTGAAAAAAATCAAAGTCTATAAATATACCAGTTGCCAAAGCGGCATACGATATACATGTTAAACAGTTAGAAATCGGTGCATTATATGAATGAAATAAATAATGTCGTTTACATGTATACCAGCAAATGATGTATAAGTTAATTGTGTATAGTTGTAAAAGAATAAGTCATTTAACACAATGTATGTCTGTTTTTTAACAACAACTCATATTTACAATCAACAACGATCTGTTGATCCGCAGGAATATCGGAATGGTCAATTCAGAGGGGATAATCACGTGATAGTCAAGACTGCGACGTCCATGCTAAGACAGTTACTTTTCGCCGTTGTATACACTTTATTGCTTTTTTTTTTTTTAATTATTCTCACTTTCCAGCCATATCAGAAAAAAGGTGATTAGCGTTTATTTGTATTAAAATTCGCTTTATATCTCCATTTTACTCCCCCATTTTTTTAGTGGAGCTGTAATTTGGTCATCCCGCTTAGAAATTTCGCAGGCTGGAAAGTGAGTGGCATTAAACAAATAAATACAAGTAATAAAGGGTATAAAACGGCGAATAATACCTGCCTCGGAATTGACGTCGCCATCTTGACTATCACGTGATTATCCCCTCTGCAATTGCCTGCATCAGAACGAAAACGGTGTTTTCAGCCAATTATAAAAAATGCGAACAGTATTTCGAAAAGTTCAAAATTAATTGACAAATATTGTCTAACTGATTGAAAATACTGATTAATTTTATTGTAACATTATCTCGATGATCTTCATGGGAACAAAAAAAAACTGATTTTATGATAGAACCCCACATAAAGAACGCCAACACGAAGCCTCGAACCTGTGTATAGTATAGTTATATAACTATGCTTTACATACGTATTTTATAACACGGGCATTAAAAAAAGAAACACAAGTTACTCACGCTTCTTACGGATGAATTCTATTATTAATAATAAAGTACACACAGCAGTGCTTTTTGCAACCTATAAGCGTTATCATATTTAATTTTTTTTTAAATGAACATGTTTTACCATAGCTGGACCACTTTTTTAAGAAAGCAGGACAGGTCGTATTTCCTTGCTTTGTATTGTCTTTCATTGCAAGAAAAAAAGAAGATGCTCCAACTTAAACATGAAAAAGTCCAGTTTGTACATGAATGGGCGAACGTGAGGCTTGCAGGGAACTTGACAATTGGTAACATTGGTAAAATATACGCGGTGGTCATGTTCTCGCAGTGGTGGGAGCGCAAAGAGAGCGAACATTTAGCCTCTGCGAACATACTTGATGCCACTATGCTTTCACTTACAATGAGGCAGAGCTTAATGGGTTTAAATAGACATAGCAGTTACAAAATATAATACCAAGTGAAAACATTTATCTGTTCCATTATTTATTTATGAAATAGGTTGTTAAGCGCTCTCGCAGAACATATTTGGATATTTTGTACTTTCCTTTAGGGTGTATATTCTGTATAAATGTAGCTTGCAGATATCGTTGATCCCAGAAAAGATCTTGTTTACAAAGCAATCAACACACGAGAACTCCTCTACCGTAAAATATCAATATTGTATAAGAATTATCACTCTTCTGGCACGCATGAGCCTGTGGATGAGGTCGTTTTATTATATGCTTTCCGGTGGTTTATATAGAGAATAATAGGTTGGTGACGTGGATTGAGAATGGTTATCTGGCAAGGCGGAGGAAATTTATCGGGTGAGCCGAAGGCCGATAAAGAGAATTATTATATATCTGTTTAATGCTTTAAAAAAATAATACAGGTTGTATCAATCGTTGAAATAAATCCGTATTATGCTACTCGCTGTTTTGCGATTCCGTATTACCATACTAGCCGGACTTCTTTATTCGACCCATTTAATGACGTCACATTTTAATGACGTAACATTTAATGACGTCACTTTTTAGTCATTGTTTTGTCAGTTTTGTTAAAGCAAAAAAAAAATACAATTGATAACTGTTTTCGTAAGTTGTTGTATATAATAAAAGGAATTTTACGCTAGTCAATTGTTCCAAGTGTTTGTATCAGTTTCGTGGCTTGCGCTATTTCGTATCACACTCAAAGGCTCCGCCTCTCGTGTGATACGTCATCACACAAGCCACTCGACTGATACAAACTCTTGGAACAATTGACTAGCGTAATATTCCGTATATATCAGTGAAATAAAACTGATATTTATTTGTTTGAAGCAGTGAAAAATAACAGTGAAAAATATCGATTTTTTTTCTCTTTTCCTGTGAAATGACGTCATTTTTGACGAAATGACGTCATTTTTTGAACGAAATGACGTAATTATTCCAGCGAAATTCTCCAGTTAAACTCTTAACAATGTAAATAAACGGTGAAAAAAATAATAATAAAAGAAAATTTGTTGGATTTGCTCGAATATCGATTTTAATTTACTCGTGATCACAGAAACAATATATTTTCACTCGTGGCTGCGCCTCTCGTGAAAATATTATTTTCTATGATATCTCGTGAAATATAATCGATATTCCACCGAACCCAACAAATATCCTCTATGAATTCTTTCTTGGCCAGGGTTCTGCAAGCATCAGTCTGCATAAGATACTCACTGCCGTGTGAAATGTGGAAATGCAATAGTTTTTTTTTTGTTAAAGCTTACTCATTATTCTGAGTGTTAATGCAAATACAATATAACTATACATGACATGTACAGTGGTAAAACAATGCTTCAATGACGATAATGCAGGTTGCTGTATGGCCATTAAATTGCATGCTCATCGGTATGAATTCATTCAAAATTGGTTTTAGAGTGCTTACAAGAGTAACAATGATCCTTTTACTACAGTAGTCAACGAGAAGTATGAAAGGCTGGAAAAGACGTCATTGCCTTGAGTTATACATTTAAACAGATCTGTAGTAAACTGCAAAGCTACTGATAGTTACGGAATGATTCTGTGAGTATTAAAATCTCGCCAAAAGGCAGTCGAGTACATTAGTTTTAATGATTTGCAAATTTATCCAACCTTTTATACCAGCGAGATGATTTTTCAGGCTATGACCCAGGTCCTTTCCTTTAAAGCATTTAATGAACAAATAAGATTACAGAAAACTGTGTTGGCAAGTAAAATGAAAATTCTACTCCTTAAACCTTTCTATCATCAAAAACACCATTAATTTCATATATCGTCAGCTGAACGCATGCTTGTATCATAATTTCACTATAACATATGAACTACATAGGATCTGTAAACATTGAATTCAGAGAAAGTGTTGTTCTTTAAAGTAGGCCAGTTTGACGGTCACCATGGACCAGCCTCCGGACACAACGCGTGTCGGAATACCGAAGCGTTCCGCGTTCGAAAAGTAAATACTACTGATTGTAAACGAATGTATTATGACATAAATAACTAACTTGTTGAGATAGATGCACCTTAACCCATTTATTCCTAGTGGACTATCCCATCCTTCTAAATTGAATAAATGTATTTCTAAAATAAGGGATGTCTAGTATATTTATTTCTATAATTAGAATATTTCTCACAGAAATTCCTTTAAGCAAACAGCGTAGACCCTGATGAGACGCCTCATCATGCGGCGTCTCATCTGGGTCTACGCTGTTTGCCAAGACATTTTTTCATAAATGGGTTGATGCAGAAATGAAACAGCAAAACTGTTTTTTGTGCATAAAAGTTCTTGGATTACAACCCTGGGTTTAATGCAAATGTAGGAAACAATCGATGGGTAATATTTATGCTTATGAAGTTCACACGTGCCAGATCAATGTTTTCATGTTTATAAATGCAAGACACTTGACATAATCATTAAAAACAAAATAACCAAAGGATATATATCGTCTGCCATACCTCTGGTTAAATAAAATGCAAAAATAGTTGAACTGTCATTAACCTACGAGTTTGTTTTTGTATTAAGCTACTATATTGAACTATCTTGCTATATTTATAAACCACAAAAAAAAGTTACAAACTGTAGAACATGTCTTGAATAAAATATATACTATCATTTAATAGCTTGCACTGACACTAAGACAATGTGAATTCATGCAATACTTAAAAAGACGTGTATATTTGTATGAACAGAATTACAGTTATTGCCTCTACACTAATAAGAAATAGTGAACAAATTAGGCCCTAAAGCACTCACATGAGCTAAAGGTACCCCTTTTGTCCACGACTTGACAATGTGACCTAGTGTTTGACCCCACATGACCCACATTTTAACATGGCCTTAATATTGTCAATTTTTTTCATCACGATTTAGTCATAAATGTTGATTCTTTAGTGGTAATGAGGATCTTATAAGATTTGACCAGGTGAGCTAGTGGACAAACTTGAACCAGATTGAAACTTGGCCTAGACATTATACAAACAAACATTCTGACCAAGTTTCATTAAGGTTGAGTAAACGATATTGCTTCTACAGTGGTAACAATTGTTTTCAAAGACTTACGTGGTGACCTGGTTTTCGGACGTATGACCAGATTTCAACTTGGCCAAAAAAGTTCAAGACCAATGTCAAAATCAATCAGTGTAAAATGTTCAGATGGTTTAAGTTTTCTTTTAATTTTGTCTGAAAACAAGTATTCTACGGACGTTTCTAGTAAGAAACCCCTGCTTCTTCAAAGGGAGGGGCGCATGACCAGCATTTGTATTGTACGAATTTGATAGCTATACAAAACACAGCAGCATCATACGTTCCACATTTTAAAATAAGTTTTTTTTCAATGTTTTATAGAGTTATTGGATGACTTGCACGAGCCCATCGTCAATGTTCAATCCTCTGAGAACGTCATAGGTCACCATGCCACACGCTTTCTTAATGTCGGTGTAGTTATGGTAACGCAAGTAGATTGATCATCATCGTCACGTGGTAAACCCAGGAATGCACATTGTGCATGCATAGTGAATTGTATATATTATATATATAAATGATCAATCTACTTGCGTTATTTATAGTGTGTATATCGTTATGTAACCTATTTCCGCGATCAACTTACGATTTCACATCGCGAAATTTTATTACCGAATATACTGAAAATATGAACTTTTTTCAAGTAATGTAATATACCAGTCGTGATATTTTAATTAATATAAACTAATAATTGTAAAAAAAAAAATACGGTATTTTAGAACTTTTCGTTTTTCGTCATTCGTGGTTTACAGTCCCTTTAAATGTGTTGATCATGCATGTTAAAACAATAGTGAAACCATGTGCATACTAGATTATTCTATACATTAATGTAGCTCCAGGCACAACAATTGTGAAATGGTGCTTGTTTTTTTAGGTGTTCACATTATCGGTGTCTGAAAGCCAGCTCTATCCCTGGCCCCTTCAGCTTGCGACTGAAGCTCAAAAAACCATATACCCGGTGGTGCCCAATAATGTCTACCTGACGAACAACAAGGTAAATTCTTTCTTTTTGTACAAAAGCGATACTGTTGACTCTAAATATATATGTAGATTTCACGATTAAAGAATATTGTAAACATGGCGTTGTACGACCTAACAAATCTTACACTCAAACATTCATTGTTACAATTTAACTATTCAATTTTCGGATTTAAACAAAGGCAACATAACTGTAAGTTTTAAGATATTTGTGGTGAACACATTTAGTTGAAGACCTGACTCAGTGGCCAGACAGTCCAGGCCTTTAATGTTGAATCACAAAGCTTGCATATATTTTAACATGATCATTTTAAACAAATTGACAGCAGATTTAATTTGTTATGCCTATCATATTTCAGTTCCTATTCAGGTCTACATATTTGGTTCTATTTTCATAATAGCTGTTCATACCACAGTACGTTTTAAAGGCTTATTTTGTCACTGCTCGCATTGTTTTCAAAAGAAAGAGTCAAAGTTGAACTGCAACTTAATGCCAAAGATATATAAAAAAATGAGATGTAAGCTAACCTTTTATAGTTCTTTTGTTAGTTAACATTTGATTCCACATTCCAAAGTCCAAAAACAAAACCATTAAATCGGTTTATAAATGTCGGCCCATTATTATAAATTATGCTTTGTAACTGAATTATAAATCGGTCGTATTTGGTTATCCTTGGCCTTCTAGACAATACTGAATATAAAGTAGTTCATACCAAATGTCTAGACTTAAGCTTTTTGGCACGATACATTTTGCTGATTGTCACAAATCCATATGCAATTACTATACTCAGGTGCACAATTTAAATATCTTGCCAAAAAGTATCAACATGATTACACGGTGTCATGCGCAAGAGTCAGGCCCAATCTAAAGTAATGTTTACGTGAAAGACATTGAACGTTTGACCCTGTCCGTATTCTTAAATTAATCCAAAAGCCCTTTACTTATCCACATTTTAATATAAACACACAAAAAACACACACATACAAAACATATTACCATACAATCAGGTACCATACATGGTAGCAAGAAAAAAAAATGAATACAAGTTGAATACAAAAAAATCTTCACTTGGATTTAAAAGGTTTTAAGTTGGTAAAAAAATATAACGTGCTACAACAGGTTGTTCGGGTTTCTGATAATAAAACAGTATTTTGAACAAACTGATTTTCTCAACATGTTCCTTTGACAGGATTATTATTTTGCCTGTTTGAATATAAGACATACATCCTTATTTGAATCTTTGACATTTGTTTTGAAAATATTAATTTTGCCAAACTTTTAAAAGAGAAGCTGCATGAGTTCATACAGTTTCAAGGATTACATTAATACTTGCTATAATGAGAACATAATCATAAAAGGTAATAATTCTGCCAAACCAGACCACAGTCACATTAAATTCATTCAAAATGAAAGTTTGATAAAAATCCACCCAAAAGTAAAACAATTATTTACTACACACAATTTCTGACACTACGTAAGGACGGATAGACGAGTACGCTGCTTAAAGAGACTTGTTCAAAGATTTTCTTTTTTTGAATAATGTCAATGAATGTATATACTAACAAAACTATATTTGTTGGTATAATTTCATATAATTATAATATAAAAAATGAATAAAAAAGATCGCCCTCCCGGGGATTCGAATCTGGGACCTTTACGAGCAACATCTAATTCGCTACCATCCCACCTATAAGGCTTTTGATAATACATGTAACTGCAAATTTAAAGCATTATTATAAACTATTAAAAGCGTTACAAACGCTTTTTTATTTTAACGATTAAGATTGATGAGTATACATAAACGAACCAACTATTTTTTAACATTGTTATAACTCAGGAGTGTTATTTGTCTTTTTTGAATACAATGTATAGATCTCGTTAATCTTTTAATCTATGACATTTTTGTTGAAATTGTCATTTTGCCACACGGATACAAACGTTCTTTTAAATTTAATGCCTCCCACGTTCAGAGGGAAAAAAACACTGACTGCGGTTTTCGAACACCGATTGTTTCCACTCCTAACACAATTAGTGAACAAATATTGCGGTTACTGTTCGTGACAATAGAGCCTTTTGTTAAATCCATTTTAATGTTTTAAGGATAATGCATGCATTGTTCCAAAATTGATTGCTCATTAATTAATGGGTAAATTCTGACAGTTGATCATAGACTGTAAATAGATCATAATCCCTCCCCAAGGAATTGAACAATTGAGATGGTTCGATTTCGCAGGCACTGAACATGAACTTTGATATTTGTACAAACTCGTGTGTCTGACCGAGTTTGCAAAGACAATTCCACTTGATCAACATCGATATCCAACTTTTTAATTTTTGAAAACGGTTGTCCAATAGCTAATATATTCTAGCCTAAAGATTATTTGAATATACCGTACGGATAAATCAAGCGCACAGATTAAGTGATTTTAATCGGAATAAAAGTTTAACATTGACTTATGTGGCGTGTTCTGAGAAAACTTGGCAAAAGGCTTGGGCGTAAATTGTCATCCCAGATTAGCCTGTGCAGTCCGCACAGGCTAATCAGGGACGACAATTTCCGCTTTTATGGAATTTTCGTTTACATGATCTCTCTTTTTAGCGAAAATCAAGTTTAGGCGGAAAGTGTCGTCCCGGATTAGCCTGTGCGGACTGCACAGGCTAATCTGGGATGACACTTTACGCACAAGCATTTTGCCCAGTTTCCTCAAAACACGCCACTTAAGCGTAGATCGGTTATCCTCATTCAATTCTAGCTTCACTGAACGCGGCTCTGGAAGTGTAATATTACAAACGCACGCGAGAAGTGGGGTTATTTAAAATACCCATTTATTTCACCTTTTACTACTCTCTATTAGTAATAAAAGCGAGATAATATACCATTTTGGTCGTTAACTTTTGAAGAGGCCCTTACGTGCAATGGCGTTGCTTGACAATTTATAAATTAGAGGTCCGGTAATAAAGGCATATACATGTACTTATTAAACAATATACTGGAAATAGGACTTGAAATAATACGGGCATATGTGAGGTATTGACATTAAGTTACATGCTCTGTGTTTTTTTTGTATATAAACTGCACGAAAAAACCCATTTATAATACAGGTCTTTCAAAGAAAATATTTACATGTATTTTCGACAAAAAATGTGCTTTGCGTTTAATTTGTGTTTTAACTAAATGTCTTCAATATATTTCTTAACTGTGCATTACTGAAGAATATTGCTGATTATGGCAGTCAGCGCCATTAAAGAGTCTCTATCTTGAGTGCAGCAATCACGTTCAAATGTCCCGGTTCTCAATATAATGAAGGAAACAATATCCGGATTGTCAATAAAATGGAGGACCCGATGTCCATAATATCGTAGAACAAATATCCGCCTGTGTCAAAATAAGTATAGGAACCATTTTTCGTAGGAACAACTGTCCGGGATCCCTGAACGACTGTTTGCACTTTGCCGCTAATGCAGAAATAGTTAGCAATACGTTTGTTTCATTCATGAAATTCATATGCAAAACATTGCACATGACTCAATGGTGATCAGCTTACCATGCAGGCATATTAGAATAAGCTATTGTGATAGAATGACAATCCAATGTTCAACGACGCGCGCATACATTAAGCACAAAAAACGTGCACTTATCAGTTTACATATTTAATCAAAGTTAAATGCATTAGTTTTACCGAACATAAACCTAATACCATTCTAGTTTATTGATTGATTTATTTTTAATTCACCACGAACCGTTTGGGATTTACGTGAAAACATCTTGACTTGTTTAATTTAATGTTTCAGTAGTTTAAGTAGAATTTGAACAAGCGGCAAACATGGTAGCACGAGGACAACCGCCAATGCGCTGTTTTTTTCCGGATTCATTATAAGATGAAACCTTCGGGTTTTTTCCAAGCAAAGTGCTAAGTATGCAAACGATGCGTGTGCTTTTATTATTGCATGGGTAGTATTGAATATTCCGGACATGCAAATGCAAATTATAACATAACATATAACATTTAATAACGGATATGTGTTTGTATTTTTGTCCTTAGTCAAATTTCACTTGATTAAACGAAATTATTTAAGTGAATCGTATTTTTAACACGGGATTTAACAGGTAAGTCGGTTAACCTACTGTGCGATCGGTTAACCGGTTATATTCCCTCGAAACAAGTTAACCTGAAACTTTGTTTAACCCATTTATGCCTAGTAAACTCTCCCATCCTTCTAAATTGGATCAATTTATTTCCAAAATTAGGGATGTCTAGTAAATTTATTTCTATATTTAGAATATTTCTTACAGAAACATTTCTTTAAGCCATGGGGTATCCGATAACACTTTAAAATATCATGTCAGCGTCTCCTATGTAAAAGTGCACTCGTGGCATAATAAAAGCTTATAGTATTGGAAAACAGGCGGAGTTATATCTACCTGAACCCTTGTAGGAGGCGCTTGTGCAATGCGCAAAGCTAATCAAGACCGTTGTAACATTATTTGGGCTGACCCGTTTTGAGGAAGATTTCAATTGACAGCGGACGTCACCGGTTGCTTCTTTCGGCGTTGGCTAAAATGTTATGAAGTCTCAAGGACGTCCCCGGGTAAAATGTTCTGCTTGGAAAGACAAATGCTGACATGTTGGATATTCCCAAGTCGCCGATCAGAGAATAAATATCGCACTTCGTGTATAGGATCGGCAGTCTTCGAACAACATTGAAAGCTTGTGAATTGTCAAAGGTGAGATAGTTTCTTTTTATTTCATTTTATTGTTTTATTTTATTTTTTTTATTTTATCCTTAATGACTAACGAATTTAATTTCATTTGTGTATTATTGTTCGATTGCTACAGGGATTTAATATTATACGGTGGTGTTGATGAATAAGATAATTCTAACAGTCGTTTGAGGTTTCTTTGAGGTTTCTGGTTAAATCAAGGCCAATAATGTTATTAGAAATGTATGTATACACGAACATACTAATAACATTTAACTTATTAGCGAGCGATAAGGCGCGCACACTGTAACAGGTGATTTTCGATTCTTAGCTCTCGCTATTGGCAAGTACTCTTATTATTTTGTGTGAGGTTATTACCATTTGATATGTGTAATGAAAAAATTCATGTTTTCATATTTTATGACGTAAAATATGTAATCGGAACAAATTGCGTACAGATTATTTTACATTACTTTACAAGAGACGTTGTTGGGGCTGTCGCTTCTAATAACAATAAGTAATGTATTTAGAACTTTTTTTACAAAGCATTTTACGTTATGAGTAAATGTGTTGCTTAAATGAAAAGACAAATAAATTCTTTCTTTATTAGATATTTTCTTGATTATTTTCGTTTATGGAAATAATGTGTCATCAGTTACTCCACGTTGCACATTTTGGCTGAGTTCTGTTGTATATAGACGAACAATTTCTCAAATTTCGATCCTTACTTTAGCGGTCCACGCTTTCTTGCTAAAGAGAGACATCGAATTTTAGCTTGCAAATATCTATCACTTTAAAAAATTGAGATAATATAATTAAAACATTTAGTTTCAAGTATATAAAAATATCGGGTCTTTAAAGTACAGGAATGTTTATGTTATTAATGCTTAATAAAATAACAAACCATAATGCAGACTTCTTCCTCGTTAATATGAAGAAGGCGTCAATTGTGTGCGTAACGTCACACAGCTCTAAGTGTGAACAAGCATATCTTAATTGCATCTTTCAAATAATAGATTTATTATAATTTCATAATATTAAAGTCTCATAAACACTCAAAATAAACGAATATTTCGTAAAATATTTCGTAAAATAAAGTTTACCCATTAACAAATCAGTGTTCCTTATAGCAATAGCCAAAATTTCAACACCAGATGTGGTCTGGTTGCATAGATTTAAGGAGATACAAAATGGTCATTTTTAAAATTGTGGCACAATATATTCCATTTTAATTTCCCGCAACGATATCTATTCATACGACACACGAACACTTAATTGGTACATGAACAGCAAACGATATCTATTCATACGACACACGAACACTAAATTGGCACATGAACATGCGTTGAATATATTGTACCACAAAAAAATAAAAAGAGCATTTTGTATCTTGTTAAATCTATGTTACCAGAGCACATCTAACGTTGAAATTTTGGATATTGCTATGAGACACACTGATTGTTTATTTCTTAACGTTATTTTACGACATATTTTCCAAAATATTCGTTGATTTTGAGCGTTAATGGGGCTGTAAAGAAAACATATACTACAACTACAATGTAAAATATTTTATGACCGTTAGTCATTTAACCCATTTATGCGGAGTGGACTCTCCCATCATTCTTAATTGGATCAATTTATTTCCAAAATAAGGGATGTCTAGTATATTGATTTCTATATTTAGAATATTTCTAACAGAAATTCCTTTAAGCAAACAGCGTCATGCGGCGTCTCATCTGGGTCTACGCTGTTTGCCAAGGCTTTTTTTTCTAGACGCTAGGCATAAATGCGTTAAATTGTCTCACACTTATAAGTATCTACCGGTTAGATATTACATGATATCAAATTCCACAGGTTAAACACACCGAACAAAACTTCATAAAATTTAAACCACAATTAAAGAGGATTGGTCTGTAATACAATAATATTGTTTTGTGTGTTGAAAGAGCTTAACGCCACACACCTTGAAATGAAGTACATGTTAATCAATACATATAGATGCAAGTTGAAAGTGTGCAAAATATTCATTAAATCTATAGCCTAGTTAGCAAGCAATTTATTATTTTTCAACCGGGAATTACCGCTTTTACAACCGAAAGTAGGATTTCAATATTATACGTCCATTTCGACAAACGCGATTATTTTTAAGTTTTAAAGCGCAAGAAAGACGGATTTTTACCTTGTAACCAACAGATATATTCTTATTGGCATAGATAAAATTAAATCTATAACCTACTTAGCAT
Source organism: Dreissena rostriformis (assembly GCA_007657795.1). Lineage (NCBI taxonomy): Eukaryota > Metazoa > Mollusca > Bivalvia > Myida > Dreissenidae > Dreissena > Dreissena rostriformis. The sequence goes on from VMBQ01004765.1 coordinate 68,516, forward strand.
GTAATTTATTATTTTTCAAACGGTACAGCTTTTAAAAACGAAAGTAGGATTTCTAGACGTATACGTCCATTTCGACAAACGCGATTATTTTTAAGTTTTAAAGCGCAAAAAAAAGACGGATTTCTACCTTGTAACCACCAGATATATTCTAATTGGCATAGATAAAATATGTTTCTTCTTTATACTTTAATTGTCTGTGCCAAATAAGGTGTGCGGCTTTAAGGAACGGGGCAGAATAGAAGTGTATTGTAAAACGGAACACTGACCCATAAAAAAATGTCATAGAAAAGCATATGCAAAAGTGTTTTGTTCCAAATGATTTTTACATGGAAATGTTTACATCTAAGGAGATATATACTTCCTGAGTAATTTGAGATTTTAAGCATGCATATGTATCAAATCGCGATGATTCCGGTAACATTACATGCCAATCTTGTTTTTTTTTCAATTGTTCAAGCGATGCTTTGAAATTATTAGAAATACCTTAAAAACCTCAATTTCCCGACTATTCATGCAATACCAAAGCCAAATCGATAGAAAATAGTTTTGCAGAAGTAACCTAGAGTATTCTCCTTGTATAATTCTGAAATAAAAAAAATAGGATTTCGATTTCATTGGTTATCAATAATTTTGCATTTTGAGAAGTTTAACCCAATATGTTATGCTTTAAGTAAGGTATTCCGCACAATGGTTAGCTGCTACATTCCCCTAAAGTTATAAGCATTACTTGTAGATTGATATACCCCTTTTAATTGATTGCTTAATAAGATCTTTTTTTTACTTTACCTGCTCGTTTAAACCTGGCCTTTTCCCACGATAATTGTGGTGTATATAAAAACTCGATATATTAATAGACCCAAGTTGCATTAAACGGGCACCGTGATAACTCCAGTGTCCATGCGAAGGTAAAGGATCCCCTTTTCATTTATTGACATACCATTGTTTTTGCCGAATTTTGAATTGCAGTCAATTTCGTTTTGTAAATAGTAAACGGTGTCTGCACAATTGCCAATATCGTCCGCGAATAGATAAACATATTATATCCAGCATAATTGTGGCGTGTTCTGAGAAAACTGGGCAAAATGCTTGTGCGTAAAGTGTCATCCCAGATAAGCCTGTGCAGTCCGCACAGGCTAATCCGGGACGACACTTTCCGCCTAAACTAGATTTTCGCTAAGAAGAGACATCATGTAAACGGAAAATTCAATAAAAGCGGAAATTGTCGTCCCTGATTAGCCTATGCGGACTGCACAGGCTAATCTGGGATGACAATTTACGCACAAGCATTTTGCCCAGTTTTCTCAGAACACGCCACGTAT
>VMBQ01004766.1:0-16201 GCA_007657795.1 Dreissena rostriformis
AACAAACGCTGTTACCCTGTGAAGCGCATTATTATAGTTAACAAGTTTGCAACTATTCTATTCATTACGGTTTGCGTTTACATGTGTAGTTGTATACTACATACACAACAGCCAAACAACGAACTAGTCTCCAATGAATTGGTGAAAAGTAAGAAAAGACTAATATGGTTCATACATATTCATGCTGCAATATATCGGATATATCTTTACATGTTGTTGTTCATGAAAACTATTCATATTAGTACTTTAACAGATACGTATCATTTGATAAAACAAACTCATTGTCTTCCATAACGTTTTGATTTAATATAAGGCAGGTTCCAGTAGTTGATAGTTAACTAAATACACTAACATACTTTGTTCTACATTTAAACTACAGCTTATAATGCTCGCTTTTGGTTCCGTGTGTTTAAAATATACAAACAAGTCAATCATTGCAAAGCGTTATACAGTAAGTTATACAAACGCAATTATTCAGGACTCGAAAATAAGCCTTCCTTGGCATGGAACTAAGCAAGCTCTTTGAAGTAAAATCGGTTTTATGGTGGCGACAACTTACTTTTTTCCAAACTTATCTAACGCATAAATGGCATAAAGTCACAAAAGAAAGCTTTAATAACAGGTTATAACAATCAATCATTATTATGCGCAATCGCTATTGTATATCATATTGATTTTTTTAAATAATAATATATTGATGTGAGGCACATTTATCTAAACTATTTAAATAACTCTTAATACATATTTATGAATCGTTTGCAAATTCGAACACAGAATAGCAAAGTAATGTGAAATCAAATAAAAAATTATAACCCATACATGATCTTGTACGGTCAAACGTTAACACCGTTATTTCTTAAAACATGTAGATGGCTAATTTATTAGATATACTAAAAATAAAACTATAACTGTTGAGAATAACAAACTGATTATAGTAAATATTAACGGTGTTAATGGAGTTTTAAATATACAAAAAGGTGGATGAATTGGGTATGATTTCTAAATCTTACCATAATCCAGGTGAAGGAAAGTACATAGGGTTATAGGAACCATCGGCGTTGATGCAACTAGAGGACGACACCTTTTCTATTCCTGAAAACGGTTATACTTCACGCTTTGATAACATTTGCATTTATGTTAATATAGAAAGCTGCTTCACTGTAATCGTCGAAACCTACGGTATTGTTTCAGTTATCATTTCCTTTATAACAACATTATATACTAACATGTCCGCATTGGCGGTTCGAATATTTATTTCAGGAATATTGGTGAGTGCGTTTTGCTTAATAATATGACACGAACCGTTTGAAAACGCTTCGAATGAAGTATAGACATCTTTTTTTACTAGGTGATGTGGACGTTAATACAAAATGGCAAACAGCACACATATGTAACTGTTTTAATAAAGCATTGTTTAATTGGTTGAATTTGGACACGGAAAATGTGAAATGTCTTATTAATAATTCACGAGAACAAAGTTTTTACTAGCCAAATCCTCCACGGTGTATCAACAAGTATTGCGAACGTGGCTTTCCGACAATGTATAACGATAACATTTATGACAGTTTCTCTGGTGTTTTTAGAATGTGTATACAATTGTATTATTCTTCAGATATTCATTTAACTTTGATACTTTCAGACACAGTATAAACCTCTTTTATTTAGATCATGATGCAATTTGAACTCTTGTGGTGATATATAGGTTTTTGATAAATAAATGCATGATATATNGTTGCTTTTGCTGATCTGTAAGAAGGCCCGTTTGTTTTAAGTAGTACAGACCGGCCACAACCGGAACCGTACTGTAAAACGTCTGTTGGCAGCACCCCGAAGGCTCCCTAATCATGTCCCCCACACCGTTGATGACAGTATCCACTGCTTTGGACATCATATTAGCTGCTCAACATAATCAGAACATGAGTGTAACAATTTTCAAAGTGGGGGTGATTATAAACATAAAACAACACCTTGACGGATCTTAAGAGTGTTCGTTGACGAAATGAGTGAACACTTTTTTTTCTTTATTATTTAGTTTACTTCTTAAAATAAGTTTCTATGACTTGAAATATATTTAAATCATAACAACTCATTTCAAGAAGAAAAGCGGCTTAGGTAATTGCCCTAAAAAATATGAAGAAAAAATACTTATGATCTAAAATCACTGTTGATGAATTCAAAGAAGTCACAATTTAGTTCAGTGTTTGTTTCCTTTAACATCAACTCTAGGTTGAACATGTGTTAATTATTTTAGTTTTCATTCGGCAAGATTATTTTAATTAATCCATCTCCAAAAGTGTATAATGAGGAAGCGCGAACAAGACCTGTACACAGCGATTGATAGCGGCACTACAGTCATGGTGTTATTTACTTGAAAGGTACGCGTTTGCCGATCCTGATCCACGTAATGCTGATACCGGGAGGTTTAAGCTGACGGTCATCGTTGCCGACGGTCTGATACCCCTAATTAACGTCGCTGTAATATATATCACTCAAGTTAATAACATAAATTTCAACAAAAGCAAATCATTTGGCGGTACTTTTGATTTGTAGCAATGGCTAAAACAGGTGTTGTCACTAAAAGTTCTCGCCAAAATGGGTATGTCCGCAAATAATGCAACGGAACTGATTCTTTTTTAAATAACAAATATCTTGCCAATATACACATAACTTAGGTCAAAACCAAAAGAAGAGTTGTAAATGATGCCTGTGTATGCATGAAAAAATATACTAAGGTTTTTTAATTTATGTAGCATATTGCATATTTACCGTGTCTCGTGACTTCGGGACTGTCTATGCATGTTTTTGATTCATCGGCAGGATCGAGGCAGACAGTGATCGTCTCGCGTACCTGAATCCCCTCGTTCTATAAGGACACATTTAAGTTCACTTGATCACACTAGTATTCGCATAATTACCAACAGCTAAACGTACATTTTAATTGCAAGAATTAACACACACAATTTAGCTCTCAGATATATTGGCTATTTCGAATTTAATTAGGTTAGTAATACATGTATTTATAATAAAGTACGTAATAATACATGAACAAATCGTATATAAATTTTACACGGTTTTTCCTACTTTGGCTTACATTAATTGACAAAAGAGACATGCTGCAATTAGAATGGGTGTGTGACTACTGCAACTGTTCCGTGTACTTAAACTGTTATCTTTAACTAATTTAACACTTGAAATGTGTAAGATGTAAAACGTTTCATTAATTTTACTAAAACAAAGGCTAGGCAATGGTAAACGATTTTTTATAAAAAAATATGGTGTAGGCTCAAATCTATTTCAAACATTTATTGACGACGGAAAACATTATAAAGGATAAGACAACATAAGTATATTCTCGTTGAGAACATTAGGACACAAATTTTAAGCATCTCGATATGTGTTAACTAACAGTTTGACTGTATGTTCTACATATTGAAGTATAAACTTCACTAACAGACACGTAATGGACACATGCATGCATGATTTAGGCAATTAAAACAGTAATATGAAACCAAATTATCATATTACCACAACGTATAACTGCTTTTCCACAATGTCCATATATGGCATATGCTCGTCGACTACCAACGCCGATACCGTGATGGGATATGTACCTGCTTCAAGCGCTATAACTCCAAACGTCAGGGATTTGGCGCTGTTCGTAGGCTACACAACATGAACGTTTGTAAAAATAATAAATATTATTGGTTTCGCAACTATTAATAGCGTTCACCTACAGACAACGCTGGCAACCAAATGCATGTTTTGTCATTTCGTGACCCCTATTGCACAATGAATAATGATTGTATTATGGCACTAAAAGTTGGTGGTATACGCAAGAATGACATTAATCCCACTAGGACAGCCGATTGTGAACGTCTAATCATATTTCGTTCAAACGTTCAAAAAGCATGCACAATTATGTGTGTAGATCAACATAGATCATTTGAAATAATGTTAGGGGACTTACGATAAGTTAAGTGACAAATAGTTTACAATTTAGTTCAAATATGTCAGATTAGTGTCTTAGTTGACTAAACATTACTTTCATGTTAAGTTTAATCATCTTAATTGTCGTAATAACCTTTAAAAGTATACTTAAGTATGTATTTATTTGAACTTACGTCTCGTTTTAAAATTTCAAAGAAGAACATGAAAATGTAATTTTGATGACCCAGCAAACTGTACTATTATCTATGACATTATATGTTTTAATAACATTCACATATATATCAATGGGACGTACTTACCAGCGTTATGCTCTGTGGAGGTGAATGCTGTCCAGGAGTTGTGCAGTAACACAACTTTTCACCGCCTTTCAAGTACACTTTTGCCTTGAACAAAAAACAGTCTAGAAAGATAATATATGAGGAAAACAACTTATGAAATAGTATTATGAGCAGATTCGTTGTAAAGTGGAAACAACACATTACCTGTACATTTAAGGAAACTATATACAACATACAATATACAAACATTAATACAGCTTGAGTCAATTCTTGTAAACGATCAATCCTGGTTTTTGCAAAGTTTTTCATAAATATTTGTACCATAAGTGTAGATTATTTATCAAGTAAGTAATTAAACACTCTTGGTTCACACGGCTATTCGGGTACATGTATTATTCGTGGTAAATGCGTACATTATAATAATACAGTGAATCTGAAGAATATACCCGTCAATAATTTGCTTTGATATGTTAATTTGTAAGTCTCGCTTATATGATCGTAAATTTACAGCTTTTATATCTGATATATCAAACATAATATTATATCTGGAAAGCTGATATTGTTTCCATTTAAAACGTTTAGTTTGCTTTCATTTTATGTTTCCTTTCAACCATACAAAGTAATTCCGAGTGATTCGTATACATTTATAAGAAATTAATAAGCAGATTATATTGATTAAATATCGGTACCCATTCCTACACTCAACAACTGATTGGTATATGCATTCATATATAGATTAACATATAACCTTACATATTCAAAGTAGGGGAGTTCACATTCTGTTTAGACTGACATTGGTAATATCTGCACACCTTTATGCAAACAATACTAAGTAACGATATCCGTAGATAAACAGCCATTAATCTTGCAGTTCATACCAACAATAAAATACTCACAGTCAGTTCAGCGTCCACATAATTAAATACAGTCACTTTGACATTGAACGGTTCTTTCCGTGTCACATTGTAAGGCAGATCAACCTGAACAAATAAGTCTTTGAAAGCTTTTACATCTTTTGATTCAGCGATATACGGCCCATCATCCTCGGTGATGCCTAAATTGGATACATTAAAATGTAAGATTGAAGAAAATCTAATTGCAATTGCAAAAGATACAAATATAATATAACCATCATGCATTCAATTATACAAATCTTGTTTCAGTGCGATGCAAGCCCATACATGCACATAAAACATTAACGAATTTAAATACGGTCGCCAGAGCGGATTATTGTGGCTGTTGATGGTAAGAAATCAAAACAAACACAAATTATTTAATTTGTTTCTCGTGTAAAATTACTAGTGTCCATACCATATGCGTATCAAGGACATCGTCAATACGTTGAAATACATAGCGTTAAATAAACACACACACACACACACACACACACACACACACACACACACACACACACACACACANAAGGCAGATCAACCTGGACAAAGAAGCCTTTGAAAGCTTTAACATCTTTTGATTCAGCGATATACGGCCCATCATCCTCAGTGATGCCTTAAGTGGATAAATTAAAATGTAAGATTGAAATATAATTGCAATGGCAAAACAGGAAAATGTAATGTAACTACTATGTATTCAATTATAAATGCCTTTTTGCAGTGCGATGCAAGCCCATACATGCACATATAACATTACCGTATTTAAATACGGTCCCCATATCAGATTATTTGGGCATGTGATGGTAAGAAATCAAAACAAAGAAGATTTTTTAATTTGTTTCATGTTTTAAATATGTAGTGTCAATAGACATATGAGTTTCAAAGACATCATCACTACTTTAAAATACTTAGCGTTATATACACAAACATAATGCAACGTTTACTTTCTGTTTAATAAGCTTAAACAAGTGAAATAAAAAAACAAAATTAAATAATTGAGCTATTCAATACATTACTTTGCCGTTAACTTACACACAGGCCAAATAAGCGTATGATTATGATTGTTTAATTAAATGTATTAAAGAAAAACAAGGATATTTACCAATCGCTTGAATTGTCCACTCCGTAATGGAATCTCTGAATTTTAAGTATTGTGTGAAGTTGCTTCCACTGAATTGTTAAAACAAGAAACAACTTAAGAATTTATTATGTCAGTCGATTAATATTAATACGATATTTTCAACAAATCAAACATTCGACATTGTTTATGTTTCCAGAGAATATGTTATATATACTGATATTACTATGCATATAAATACAATATTTTTTCTAAAAGGTTTGCTACTAAACAATCTGAATTATTATGTCTTCAAATGCATATGTTTCCCGAAAAAAGGGGACATTTATCATTGTTAAATACTGAACTGATAAAGTGTACTACAGTATTAATAAAGGACACTTAATATATCCCATTTATGACATCCTCTTAACTTCAGCATGTACCGTATCATATGCTCTTCAAAAAAGAAGGACGTATCATATTGCCGCCGAATTGTTAACATACGCACTGGGAGCCTGTCAATATCCATTTGATATTGGCTCTGAGAGTCAAACACTGATCGACCACTGGCTAAAACGGTTTCTAAAATAAACCGAAAACATTTCAGTAAACATTGTCGTTTTGCATTAGCACGCATGTACATTAGCCAAATCTCAATCGGCATAGAGGCATATTACATATGTGTAATATATCCTTAATATCTACCTGACAGTTCTTCTGTTAGTTGTTCCAAGCATGATTTGAAATACGCCATCAGACAATTGTTAGGAAGATTGTCAGCATACGTCTTATAAGTGTGTTATATTTAATAATACTCTTACACTTTTTTCTTCAGTGGGGTATGTACCAGTTGGTAACAGTGATTTATGAAGAAAATAAGAAAATAAGGACTTTGGACGCCCAGTAAGAATGTGGTTTTTAAGGTGAAAAAAAATGATTATTTACTCTTTTTGAAATATTTCATTAGAACTGGTTCATGTATCACTGACTTATTTGTTATTTAAGGTGTGCATATTGTTCCAAACTATACATAGAATACTTATATAAGAAATTGTATTTAAAATTTCCCCACCCACTTCTGACCATTTCAGAAAGTGATATGCCCTTAATACGTATATTTAATTTGATATTCTCATGAACGTTTTTTTTTAAATATTGTGGGATAAATATAATACCATGTTAATTTCAGTGCGTACTTGAATTCATCCGACTCGTCTCTAAAAGGCTTAAGGTTATCTAGCAGTGTATCGAACAGACGCCATTTTTTACGTTGATAGGTGCATTGAAATTACTTGGTGTGTATGGAAAATACACCCCGTGCACGTGGTCGCTCTAAGTTACTCGGATAAGGTCATTTGTGTGTGAGATGAGATATAGCATATTACAGAAACAGATAACCTATTTAAGGTAGTGCACAGCCAAATGAATGGGAAATACATTTTTTAAACTAATCATTTAAATGATGGGAAATACAGCTATTTGGTCATATCATGCTACGAAATATTATACTCAACAATGTCTGACAGTCAAATGAGGCGTCGAATTCGATCCATTATTAATGAATACACATTCTTCAAGAACTATTGAGACTGCTCCGAAATAAAATACTAAACCATATGCAGGAGCGCGTCGACGACGTTTCATGTCAAAACAGCCTTCAGAAGGGCGTTGTAGGCTCGCCTTGTTGAGTGTGCCCGAGCTTATGAGAAGGGTAACACCCGCGTTCTGTAAAAATAACGCAGGAAACAAAATAGGAATAACATAATTTGTAACTATATATACAAGGCCATTCAAGAGGAATGTTGTATAATCTCATTTACTTGAGTATCGAAATCATCAGTAAAAGATGTTTTTGAGAGCACTTATTGCACGTACGTAGGTAAACAAGATTTAACGATTTAAATACAGGCCTTTAATTTAATATTAAAGCATCAAATTGTTTTCTTAGTCAACGTTTAAAACATGATATCATCGATCCGGCCCTGTGAAATGGTTAAAAAAGATCATTTCATGTGCTATAAATCAAATAATTGTGAAACTGTAACACAATGAAGTGTATGAAACAACTCTCAACATTATTTGAAGACCAAGCGAACTTCATACATTATTTGCAAAATAAACTTTCGCGATAATGGTCAAAAACAGTTCAATTAACAAAGGGTATGCAATTCTCGTCTGAAAGAGAGGCCATTAATTGATCAAGCGAATCCTTCCCGCTAATAGTATAAAACGATATTGAACCAATAGATATAATATATCATAACTTGTTTTTCTCTTTCTTTTATAACAGTTTCATATTAGCAAACATTAACCTCAGTACAGGAAGCAAAATAACCAATTGCAACCAGTTCGTAGGTAACTACTTATTACATAATGTATATGTGCTTTACCTTGAGTATTTGCTCAGTTGTTGTTCCGGAACCAGCTCCACAGCCCAGGTCGTGAGTTCCCATCTCTTTTAGAAGCTAAAATATTTCCAATACCATCATTTAAACATCTTTATAAGAACAGTATTGCAATATTTTCGAGTTTTCACATAAGCTTAACATATGCAATGAAACAACACGCACATATAACAAGTAATTATCAATACATTATCAAATCACGTCCTAAAAACTAAATATGTTGCAACAGTGACGACAGAGGAAATCAGTTTGTAATTGTTTGGGTTGTTTCGCCGTTTTCAGAGATATTTACGTTATATCACGACAGAAAGGTAATCCCACAATTCGCATAGGTAAGTTTGTCTACCAGTACTGTGTGAACATTATTATGCAAGAAAATGACAACTGCAACTGAGCTTGGTATACAAAAGAACTCCAAAAACGAAAATTGACTCAAACAAAAAAAACAAATAAGGCATTAAAAATGTAAACAGTGTGTACAGTAAAACGGATATTTTGTTAACCTTGATATAACTTTTGAAACATATCGCCACTTAAAATGTGTAAGTTGGTGTAAACTTGCAAAAACACATGTTTGTGTTGACATGCCTTTCTCACTGCGTTTGTTAATAAAATACTAGTAAGATATGCTAAATGTCAAACTACAATATAAATGCGTCATTTAGTAACTTCTTAAACTAGTGTATGCTTCCTGTAGATGGTTTATATAACATACGTATTGGACTTGTTTACTTATCGAAAGACGGTCTATAAAACACATACATGTTTCATATAAAGAACATACATATGTATTTATTTAAGAATTTAAACCCCAGAAGTACTCATCCGCATGCAACAAGAAAATCTTATGAGTATAATTGCAATGAAGAAAACCCCATTCAAAGTATTATGAATTATAGTGCACTCCCTTATCAATACACAGAATAGATACCTTGTCACGGTTCATTATATAATCGCTGTTAAGTAGCAGTAACGCCTTGTCGATGACGTTAAAGCCTACCCACATGCCCGACGTTCCAGAAACTGATAATTTCGATGAGAATCCAGGAAAATCTTTCTGTGGTTCGATTGTCAGCTGACCTCAAACGATCAACATATATTTTAACATATTAATATATGTATTATACATTTCCTGTCATTTATATTACTTGAAAGAAAAACGTGTATACACATGCCACGTCGATCAAAAATATATGGCAACCAAAATAATACGATAAAAATGCTTAATTCAGCATGAAATTGTTTAAAGTCTGGTGAGTGAAAGCCAATACTTATATGTTTATAAGAAGGGACGTGCAAAATGTGTCATATGTGGTACACTAACCATGTCTGTTTTGTGTTCACACTTTGTGGACAGCTTTCAAATAACATGACTGCAGTTCATTTTTCTCAGATTATAAAATCGTGCTTACTTGTAAAATATAGTGTCAACACTACGATAATAAATCACAAATTGATGTTCAAAACTGAATACAATATAATTTCAAAGAGTAAAGAGTATACGTGCAATCGAAAACTCCAAATGATTAAACTATATTGTTTTAAATATATGGTCAAAACAACAAAAATCACCTTTTTTTTGAGCTTATCTGATTCTATGTCGAATGAAACCGAGTCAGCGACAACCGTGGCAGTCCTTTTATCTACATAGAAGGCAACAATTCTTCCAACAGGAGCTAGTTTCGCCATGATATCATCCTTGAGATGTACCGATAGAATCATGCCAGCTGGTCGGTATGCATGCGCTACAATCTTGCCTCTGGCAAAGACCTATGTATATGAAAAAAATTATCGGCCTTTTATTCTCGCAATTTGTTCATACCACCACACACATATGAACATAATACACTGTGGCCTGCAATAATGTGTAGGCGTTTATTTTAGTCAATGTTTGGAGATACATCATAATATTCTAAATCAACTGCAAAGTCATACATGTCGGTAGCAATTAATTAAATTTAATAAAACCAATAATGTAAAACCCAAATGAAGCGCATTTGAGACACCCCCCCCCAAAAAAAAAAATAAAAAAAATGAGAATGAATCTCTAAGCGCATATGTCGTCATTGAAAACGCTCCATTATGTCTAACAAAAAAAATCATTCACGCTTATACTGCAGAGTCGCAGCTATTGAAGCCGATTGTTTAATTAAAACAAATTGGTGAGGGTGTGGTACACAGAAACACAAGTAACTGGTCAATCGGTTAGTACCCTATTAGGCTTGACATGAATAAAATAAAGACTCGGCGATCATCAACGTTATTTTGATTGGCAGACGTACATGCCCTTTATTTATGAGATGTTATTGGGAATGCATTATTATTTGTTTTTGTCTCATGAAGGGACAAAAATCATATTGATAACCAGCTCGAAACGAAAGACAAAAGCAAAAATGATAAATACGTTGATGTCATAATTACCACAAATAGTATCCCTGTATATTGTTTTAGGTGCAGCATGTTTGTAGATGCTCTCATGAAAGAATGCCCTAACTGCAAACAATATACTGATTGTAAGCACACATATATTGATATACATGTATACACTACAGCTTAGTTGCAATCAACAAAATAATCGTCCAGATAGACGAGCAAAATGACTCATTGAATCTTGGAACTAAAACAAAATCATATATGATTAAAAATCATACATACAAAAGAAAGACATTAATAAAAAATATAGTAAAAAACACACATGGACCAGCGCCCTTCTGAGTAACACTTATTTATTCGTTAGCAATTTAATGGTATAATATATATATATATATATATATATCGTGCAATATATTACCAATTCTATTTTCTCGACGACGATATTGCCTTCGCTAGAATGAGGCTGCAATTGTAACTGCGCGCTGTAATCTCTAAACCCTTGAGTATACACCTGTTAAACAAAATAAAAGAAAAGCCATTTTAAATATCAACAAACAGTGTTCTAACTGGAAAGTTTTGAGTGCAAATACATGTCCATTTCTGGTCAGTTCCATCTTTGTTTTGTAGACATTGAACGTTTACCGGCTTAATCTTATCACACTTTAGTGAAAAGGCATAGCGAAAAGTACACGACGAATAAGCAGAATCAGACTAAGTAAGAAGACGAAACATCGTATTGGATAATGCAAATACAACATGTAGATACAATGAATAGATAACACATGCACATTTAAAAATGTACATCAAACATAGATATTTTCAGTACACAGTCGACAAAACACCATGTTGCCTATTACGCTTTCAAACAAGTCATTAAAACAAACATTTCATTTGATAATGTTTATTTTTTAATTTGTTAAAGTAAAACTCAACCGTTTCCTATCTTACATTATAACAAATATTCTAGCCCCTCTGCAAAGAAAACACATGATGGTAGGGTGACTTTCAGCTCAGAAGGCCATTATTTCAAGGGGTAACCTNGAACAGAAGGGGAAGGAGAAAGAGAAGCCAACAGGAGTAGCCCCAAAACGTAACCTGGCTGATCTCCCTTGAGCGGAAAACCAGAGCGTGATAGGCTTTTGATCTTCTAATAATTAACAATACTGTTGACTTTTCTTTATAAGGATATCTTTATTAATGATGCTTTCCGCCACGATAAATAAATAAAAAATAAAACATCTGCTAGAAATATTTCACATCGTTTTACCAGCAATACACTATTTATTTTGTATTCGTTATTCATATTTTGTACCGACTGTGTTCCTGTTATATTTTTGTATTTTAATACATGTATTGTTTATTATGATCATCTACACTTGCTTAATTTAAACCTTCTTTTAGTACGAAGTCTTCCAGACGATTTAACAGCAGTATTCATGAGCAATTCAACTGTATCGTTTATCTCCCAAAAGTGTGTGTTTGTCGAGCTACAATAAGATCCATGTACTGGCCCTAATGTTTATAAAGCTCGCATATATTTTTTGTTTATTAACGCAGAATGATATTATATGTTTGTATTAACCCTTGCATGGATGTCCATATCATGCCATTTGACTGTTTATCAGCAGGGGGGCGTTCTTTTTTCCTCAACCATGCGGATTTCGTTTTTGTTATAAACTATTTAAAAAAAGAGATACTGTTTGTATTCAAAACATACATGAGTGCAATCATTGCAAGTTCAATATGTTGTTTGTGTTCTTATAATATTAATTTTTTTACATTGAGGAACGCTGGTTATAAGGATGTTGTAAAATGGATAAATACATATTTTCGACGCAGCTATACATGATCGTTGTTTGATCGTTCCTATCAGCATTTGTTGGGACCAAATTGTAAAAAAAATACGTTTTAATCGAATGATAGAGGTCAAAATTATTTGTCTGATAAGTTTTGGTTAATAGTTGTGTTTATTCCAAGTATTTGAATATAGTAAGTATATCTGTTTTCTTGAGTAACAGTACAAAAGTTAATGCTTATATCAGGTATATTGTATTGTATTTTTTGCTGGGACTAACATGTGCCCAGTCCAGATGATCATGGGACCATTAACGTTAGCCTTTACTTGTGCTCGTGTGTTGTATAGGTCATTTAAATTGTACATTTGACAAACGAATTTTGTGTAGTTTGAACTCTATTTCTACTATGTACGTGAGTAAGCAAATGTGTTGACAGTGATCTGTTTTATATGTTGAGAATAAAATTATTTCCTTTCCTGTGTTTTTAAGTTGTTGTATCTTTATACGGCCAGTACTTGCATGAAATAGATTTAGCTGACAATAATATGTCAACTATCAATACAAGTTCGAAACATTATCTTAACGTTTTAATGAAAATGTATAAGTGACATTTAAGAATTTTTCAATAAAACATACCATTAACGCAGTATGTTTTCATCAATACCATATAAGTACAAGTGGCAATTACTTCTATTGACGTTGAACACTAGTATTTACAAACATGTGCTTAACTAACAATTACATACATGTGTCAACAAAACTATAATTCAGGTATAACGACTCAAATATTAGGTCACTTGTTCGAACCATTACATATCTCTTGTCAGGGTTCAAATCCCATTGCACATTCTCATATGCAAAGAAGGTATCACGTTTATGATGGTCATTTCGTAAGGTGGGTGCAAACTTTTGGCAAATGATGGTAAGATAGACAATGGTATCATAATGAAAAAGCCTTGTTCCGTTCTTGATTGACACGATCATTACTGTATGCCAGAAATACGCATGGTTCAATCAATAATACCCGATGGTTGGGTGACTTTCAGCTCAGAAGGCCATTATTACAAGGGGTAACGTGGACACAATATTGCAACAAGATGAGTCATATACCAAAATGACCGTGATAGCCTGAAGTTTACGAAGCCACCGGCATAAATGGTGGCGAGCTAAGATATCAAAGATGGCCGTCAAGATGGCCGCCATTTCTGTTTGTACTGGATAGTAATCAAAACATAGGGATACTTCTTGATATAAAAACGATACTAATTAATCTACTGGTGGAAATTGTTTATATTAGAAGTACACAAAATGTGATGCATTCAGGTCATCCTCGAAGGTCAAGTTCAAGGTCATATCAAATGTCAAAGGTTAAAAATACAGAAAAATGATCGATCTTACCAGATATTTTCACTTTTGGGCCAAAATATATACAAGGTATTCAAGGTAATTTTGTATCAAACTAAAGGGCATTGACTGTACTTTATGTTTATGCAAACAGTACAACAATTTTGTTCCCATGGAAACGAAAAGTATGTCTTTCAAAATGACGGCGATGTGATTATAACATTGAAAAGTGGCCGCAAAAAACATATTAATAATCATAACTATGTAAATATTCACTCAAATTTGATTATTTCCGTGGCTATTCATAGGTTTCAAGGGACAAAGAACACATTAAGATCATCAGACATTATTTAAGTTTATTATATTACACACAAATCCAACATGGCGTCACCAATGGCCGCCAAGATGGCCACCAAAACCTAGTAATGATCATCACTATGCAACTATCAACTCAAATATTATGCATTTGGTGTCTATACCTAGGTTTTAAGGGGCAAATAACACATAACGATCATCACACATGTTTAAGTTTACAAAAGTTCACACAAATCCAACATCGCGTCTAAAATGGCCGCCAAGATGGCCGACAAGATGGCCGCCAAAACCTATTAATGATCATAACTATGTAAATATCTACTCAAATTTAATTATTTTGGTGGCTCTACATAGGTTTCAATGGGCAAAGAACACATTAAGATCATCAGACATTGTTTAAGTTTATTATATTACACTCAAATCCAACATGGCGTCCAAAATGGCGGCCAAGATGGCCACCAAAACCTATTAATGATCATAACTATGTAACCATCCACTAAAATATTATGAATGTGGTGTCTATACCTGGTTTTTAAGGGGCAAATAACTCATAACGATCATCACACATGTTAAAGTTTACAATAGTTCACACAAATCCAACATCGCGTCTAAAATGACCGCCAAGATGGCCAACAGGATTGCCGCCAAAACCTATTAATGATCATAACTATGTAAATATCCACTCAAATTTGAGTATTTTGGTGGCTATACATAGGTTCCAAGGGGCAAAGAACACATGACGATCATCAGACATTGTTTAAGTTTATTATATTACACTCAAATCCAACATGGCGTCCAAAATGGCGGCCAAGATGGCCACCAAAACCTATTAATGATTATAACTATGTAACCATCCACTCAAATATTATGAATTTGGTGTCTATACCTGGGTTTTAAGGATCAAATAACACATAAAGATCATCACACATGTTGAAGTTTACAATAGTTCACACAAATTCAACATCGCGTCTAAAATGGCCGCCTTGATGGCCGCCAAGATAGCCGCCAAAACCTATTAATGATTATAACTATGTAAATATCCACTCAAATCTGATTATTTTGGTGGCTATACATAGGTTTCAAGAGGCAAAGAACACATTAAGATCATCAGACATTGTTAAAGTTTATTATATTACACACAAATCCAACATGGCGTTCAAAATGGCCGCCAAGATGACCACTAAAACCCATTAATGATCATAACTATGTTACTTTCCATTCACATTTGATGATTTTGGTGTTTATACCGAGGCATCGAGGGGCAAAGAACACATTAAGATTGTCAGACATAGTTTAAGTGTATTATGTTACACAGAAATCACACATGGCATCCAACGACAAAATACGAAGGACCACAAGTCCATTACTTTTAACGTGATGCTTGTTATATGAAACGCCAAAGTTTGGACCTGCCACGATTTCTGGATTTTGACAAGAGAATCGATACTTTTCAGCTTCAGACAACACTGAATTGGCAGGGAATGATGCGTATCTGGCATCAGAAAAGCCAGTACCATGGGCTGTTGTAAGTCAAGTTCTTGCCTATCATTAATAGTTACACTGGGGACAAAGCGTGCATTCTGTCAACTAAGGCCTTAGTTTGCAACCTTGCCACACCCTTCACACCATTGTAACGTTTGACCAACCCTTGTATTTGAAGGCTGCCGAAATCATCATTGCTGCGCCACAAAGAAGTTGAAAAGGTTGTTCAGAATTTGGGGGTGGGGTCAAAGGATTCCTCATGGAAGAAAAGGGTCTAAAAAACATACGTGAGGCTGTTTATGGAGAA
>VMBQ01004766.1:16719-79391 GCA_007657795.1 Dreissena rostriformis
AACCATTGTAACGTTTGACCAACCATTGTATTGGAAGACTGCCGAAATCATCATTGATGCGCCACACAGTAGTTGAAAATGTTGTTCAGAATTTGGGATGTTTCATAAACGTATGAACTTGGGGGGGGGGGGGGGGCAAAGGATCCCTCATGGAAGAAAACGGTCTCAAAAACATACTTGAGGCTGTCTATAGGGAAAATGCAAGTGTGCACATTGTGACACGAAAAGCTGTCCAGAGTCACGGGACCATCTTCTTGTTGAAAAGTGCATAGACAGCCAGCTTACAGCCGAAATGATCCAGGAAGATACAGACATTCAGATACTGCTGGATCATGCCAATGATTTGTACTGTTCCTTCCTTTGAGGAGACAAAACGACGCTAGCAGATGATACATATTATGCGATTTTGATCAAACTCGAGAGGGCTACAGAGAAGAAGAAACATGAACTTGCCCAAACCTCAAAGACAAGCATAGTATGGATGAATTATCAGCCTTATGATTAACAATTCAATGGTGTTGATTAAAGCACATCGTACTGGGTGTTGGCTGATGCATTAGCAGGCAGTGCCGGATTTTCTATCCATCTTTGCTGCAGCTTGGTACATAACCTGAATCTGCTTATAACTTCATGTATATGCAGCAAATAAGCAACCTAGAGGAAACGCACCCAGACGTTTATCGAAAGTTCGGTATTGGTTTTCACGTTGTTCGTAGGAGCCATCAGTCCTGGGCTAGGACGTGATCTTGCCATTGAGCAAAAATTGATGATGTTTTTATAGAGCACATGTGGTCTAACTCGTGGCAGTGGAATGACCGAGGAAATGTAAACCCCTTGGACCCTATCTGCAACATCCGAGCACAACAGTGCGATGCAGGATTTCACAGACCTGACCTATACTTCAAGTCCACAACACAAAGACTCAACTGAGGCGTTCATCATCAAAGGGGAATCTTCTGATCTAGAAAAAATGCAGACACAGATTACAACCGGCTCACCATACACAGCTGACCCTACTCTGAGATACATGGTCAATGAGATAGTGGCTGGGTCAGATGTAAATGTTCATGCAATTGAGGCGGTTGGGAAAACGATCATAAGAGGTATCATAGGAAAGTCGGTCTTTGTTTTTAAATTAACGAGAAAATACAGAGCCAAAGCTCTTGGGAATAGCTTGGCTGTTAAGATCGCTTCTGACCGTGCTTTTTATCCTGCTCTTCTGTTCCAGCATTTCCTGGTGGTGTCAAAATCTGGAGATCCTTCCGTTACAGTCGTATCGTCTTATGAACTGAGCTCCCATCCTGCTGCCTTCTTTGAAGCCAAGAACATACTTTGTACAGCAGATAAGCCTCAGATCGCTCAGGCAATTTTAGAGTGTGCTGTAGACATATCATGTGAGGCTGCGATGAACTGTATTCATGAAACAGATGCATGATGGTGGCACTTTTCTGCATCGTTGACCATGGAGAAGGGCGACTCATATACCGCAGTCTTATGTAGATTCAGAAAAAAGGCATTACGGACAAGCGACAGTGGGGTTCTATGGCTACGAAGACGGTCATTATAACAAAGATAACACGCACCTGAGACGATGAAACGAAGGTGAATCATATTGTGAAAGCAAAGAATCAGAATACACATGTAAAACTTTTTGTCTCGTGACAGAAACAATGCCGGCATGATTGATCTGATCAGCACAACTCTGACTAAAATGGGATGCTATGTTGTTCTGTCTCAGGGGATGCAGACGTTGAAAATGTTAAAGCAAAAGTATAACGATCCCGTCGTAGAACCACAACGTTGGTGGGCGAGGATAAAGATTTGCTGATCTTGATCCTGCATTATTCCGAAAGGGACAATAAGATCATCTACTTCCGCTCTGATGTAAATAAATAGTCAAAGGAACACAAAGTGTATACGTTTAACCTTTTGAAAGAACTCATGCTTATTCAGGCTGTAATTAATCTTCAATGATTTTCAGCAACGATAAAAAATGAAGTCTGAATAAGTTAGTAAGACCTGATCCTATCATGAAGTCATGTGCTAGTTCATCTTCCAAATGTCGTAAATAGGATTTTATGATTATTCAACTGCTTAGTGATAACCTCAATTCGATTAAAGTGTTCCTTGTCTCCTAAACTTTGGCGTTTTACATAACAACCATTACGTTTGAGTAACAAGTTATGGACTTGTGGTCCTTCGTATTGTGTTGATGGCCATTTTGGACGCCGTGTTGGATTTCTGTGTAACATAATTAGCTAACATTTTGTTTGATGATATTTAATGTGTTCTTTGCTGCCTGAAACCTGGGTAAAGACACCCAATTCATCAAATTTGAGTGGATAGTTACATAGTTATATTATATGATCATAAATAGATTTTTGCGGCCATATTGGCAGCCATTTTGGACGCTGTGTTAGATTTGCGTGTAATAAAATAAACTTAAACAATGTCTGGTGATCTTTATGTGTTTTTTTCCCCCTGAAACCTATGTATAGACACCAAAATCGTCAATTTTGAGTGAATAGTAACAGGGTTATGATCATTAATAGGTTTTGGTGGCCATCTTGGCATCCATTTTGGAGGCCATGTTGGATTTCTGTGTAACATAATAAATTTACACTTTGTCTGATGATATAACTGTGTTCTTAGCCCCCTGAAACCTGGGTATAGATACCAAATTCATCAAATGTGAGTGGATAGTTACATAGTTATGATCATAAATAGGTTTTGGCGGCCATTTTTGACGTCATGTTGGATTTGTGTGTACTATATTAAACTTAAACAATGTCTGATGATCAGTTTGTGTTCTTTGCCCCTTGAAACATAGGTATAGACACCAAATTCATCAAATTTGATTGGAGAGTTTCATAGTTATGATCATTAATAGGTCTTGGCGGCCATTTTGGCGGAAGTTTTGAAAAAAACAAACACTTTCCGGAGGTTCGATTGTGGTAAACTTTTGATATGTTTTAAAGGACCTTCTACCCTACCAAGATCAGTTAAAATACCTTTTGTAGCAAATTTTTGGTGGTCAAGTGTATATTGACCCTACTATATTTGTCAACTCTTATCAAGTAATCATGTTTTTGTTGTATTTTTCACATTTTCATGTATGCCTGGCGGCCATATTGGAAGTTATTTTACAGGTTTCCATAGCAACTTAACTGCAAAATCTCTTCATGGTATTAGATGGAAGTTATTTAAGTTCACTTTGAAATATAATCTGGTTAAATATTATCAACTAAATTCAAAACAAACAGAAAGATACATGGAATGAACGGTATTTTTCATTATTT
The DNA here is from genome assembly GCA_007657795.1 of Dreissena rostriformis. NCBI lineage: Eukaryota > Metazoa > Mollusca > Bivalvia > Myida > Dreissenidae > Dreissena > Dreissena rostriformis. Next base: position 20,019 of record VMBQ01004766.1, read on the forward strand.
TTTACCTTTGACCTTACATATGACCTTGACCCTGACCTTAAGTGACAACCTTCATGCATTATTTTCTTGAGTATTCAAGACATGAACAATATTCACAAGCAATTTAATTGTATCAAATGTGACCATCTTCTTATCATTACCCATTATTAAAAGAAATGGCGGCCATCTTGGATTTCTCAGCTCGCCACGATTTATTCAAAGTTATGCCGGTGGTCTGATAAACTTCAAGGTATCCCGATCATTTTGGTATATGACATGGCTTGTTGCAACATGGTTTTCAGGTCCCTGTTTCTAAAAGCGCTGAAAGTCACCCTACCACGAGGGACGCCATGTGAAACTGTTACATGTAGTAAGTTTTTTGACAGATAACCATACGCATTAACCTTCAGTTGACGGTTTGTCAGAAAATAATAGATCCAGTTAACAGGCAAATGATCAACATCAGGGCAAGTCAATTGAAAATATTACTTGATGGCATATCTTATCGAAAGCTTCATAACGTGTTATATCAAACTTCTAGGTTGCCAATATCTTCGTGAGTGACGCTCGTAAGATGGTACGCTGGGTACTACGTTTTGAGAATTACTTTGTTCATTTATTATGGATGCAAAACAAAGGCATACAAGAGAAATGACATATTAAACTGTCTATCATTTTAAAATTACGTAACACATAATTGTGGTAGTTTGTTTAAACATGACCTTCTTTCCAATGAAAACCGCAAACCATGAAACTTATCGTCGAAATTGTCATTTATACACAGTAAATAAATAAAAACTTGAAAAAAAAGAAGAGGAAAACATTAAATGTCATGCACTTCTTGAGTTTTTTAAGTGGACTCATTAAAGTCACGATACAATGAGGAGGGTCGATACTATACATATTAAGGATAACAGTGCATTGTCAGATGTCATAACCATGGGAACGTTATAAATGGAGACGTTTTTTGCCGTATATAATACAGTGTTTCACACTATTGTCTTCATAACAATTAAGCGAAAGACAACAACGCTGGATCGATTTTTTGGTCCGTCCAAAAAACCAAACAACTTCAGTATTAATTATTCCGATATTAACTCATATTAAGTTAGATGTTATCAAAGAATGTTAAAATTCACAGCCTCATCGTTACATTCTAGTTAAAGCAGGTGTAGAATTATACTTCAAAAATGGATAAACGTGCTTTAAATAGACAATTAATTTTTGTCTTGTCATCAATGACATTTATGTTAACATTGCAATCTTTTTTTTAAATAAAAGGATCATTTTATTTGAAAATAAACATAAACATATTTTTAAGAACTTAAAATATGTTGGTTTTGTGTTGTTGTTATTATGTTTATTGTTGTTGTTTTTCTTTTCTTCACACGTTTTGATTTTGCGTTGGAAGCTTTATGTTATGCTGCTCACAATTCAAGCAAAAATGCTTTCTATGTTAAGTGAAATATGGAATAAATAATGCATAAATAAGAGCCGACAGATAGACTTCCAGAACGAGAAGCCCCAGAACATTTTTTCGGTCCTTTTGCGTCACATCCGTTTGGACAAGCGCAGACAGTGGCCAGCGTCAATTGCTGAAATAAGAGAAATGCAAATGTGTAACCTTTTAAAAAAGCAACGAACAAATAACAAATTGTTTATTATTCATTATCTTATATTCTAATAAGAACTTCTGAGTTTCAAATCATATAACACAAATAATTAAACGTGCAGACATTACACGATGATGATTATGATGTTTATAATGCTTATGATGATGAAACAGAAGAAGAAGATGATGATGATGATGATGATGATGAAGAAAAAGAAGAAGAAGATGATGATGATGATGATGATGATGATGATGATGATGATGATGATGATATTGATGATGATTCTTATTATTATTATTATTAAGGTGTTGATGAGAAGTATGATGTCTTACAAAGTCTCCAGCGGACTGTTCTCCGTTAGCCACGATGCTAGGTGTACAAGCGCTTTCATCGCATCGCAACACAACCTCGGATAACCTGCATAAACGGTAATGCTTTATTGACTAATGTGCTGCTGATTGGTTTATTTACCCTCGGAGCTTCGGTTAAAAACCATTCTCCGAGCACTCTGCTTAACAACAAAACTCTGCTGTAAAAAGGCAGTGGTCNAGTATAAAACCTACAAAATGCTCTATTTATCATATAAAACTTAAAATAATGTGACAGGAACACCAAAATAATGGTATGACTTATGTGTGGGATGTTTGGAATATATATATATGTACTTGAAACCATCAATACGTGTAACAAAGTTGTATCTTCATTTTACTTAATCAACATATGACAGAAGAGCAACTGTTGGTCTCAGTTGGTAGTAAAAGGTGTGGGCAGGTCTAATTAATTCACAGCTTTACCAGATAAACGTGGATTTCACGCGGTTAAATGCTTACCTAATAAGTAGTAACAAATAACAGCAACTGCTTATTTGTGATTGTTTTTCATACATTAGTGAAAATTTATAAGTTAATTTGTTGATGATATCAAGAGTTCAAGTGTTGAAATAGTGGCAAAACCTGAAACGGTTTATATGATGTATATATGCTTTCTATAACGAAACGTTTACAATTCGCCAGACTGTCTTGTTATTAAAGAGATTTAACTTTTTTTAAATATAACAACTAATACCCGTGCTCCTTTGACTAACTGTGAAACCTCTCAAGGGTGATCAGGAAAACGATTAAATAAAATATATGTTCCGAATAATTATGTTTATACGATTCACACTGTGTAAGGGTGTTTTCAAAATCAAACATATAAGTTGCGCACGCACTTGAGGTTTACGATGGTACCGGAAGTGTAGGCCAAAATGACGGCCCGTTGTTCCTGATTGTACTGGAACGCAGCCTTAGCCGCGTCGCCAATGGAGATGGACTCTGTGAGGTCAGAGTTCAATACGCACACCTGCGGGGAGCATTGTATGTTGAGGAAATCATTGGCGAATAAGTAAATCAATAATAAGGAGAATCATTCGTAAAAACATTTGTAAAATATTATTTGATGTCGAAGATATACACAGTAGAATTTCATTCACCAGATAGTTAATGCAAATACATGTTGCATAGCTGCTTATATGAATTCAAAGAATAATTCTAAAATGTTGAAATAAATGTTTCTTATATATATTTACTCTATAAAATAGTAGGGTTTTTTTTCCAGAAAAATAAACTAAATAAGTCAATGGAAAATATCGATACATGTACGAGCGGGTCTGAATTGTATTTATATGAGCATCGCTCTTGGAAAAACCGGGCTTAAAGCATGTGCGTTAAAGCCACACACCTTATTTGGCATAGTAATTTTAATTATAAATTAGAAACATATTTTATCTATGCCAATTAGAATATATCTGGTGGTTACAAGGTAGAACTCCGTATTTTTGCGCTTTAAAACTAAAAAAATCGCGTTTGTCGAAATGGACGTATACGTCTATAAATCCTACTTTCGGTTTTGAAAGCGGTACCGTTTGAAAAATAATAAATTACTTGCTAACTCGGCGATATATTTAATTTTAGCTATGCCAATTAGAATATATCTGGTGGTTACAAGGTAGAAATCCGTCTTTTTGCGCTTTTAAACTTAAAAATAATCGCGTTTGTCGAAATGGACGTATACGTATAGAAATCCTACTTTCGGTTTTAAAAGCGGTACCGTACGTTTGAAAAATAATAAATTACTTGCTTACTAGGCTATAGATTTAATGACAATTTTGCACGCTTTCAAATTGCATCTATATGTATTGATTAACATGTATTTCATTTCAAGGTGTGTGGCTTTAAGTGCTGTCCAAGATTAGCAAGTGCAGTCCGCACACGCCAATCAGGGACAAACAATTTCCGCCTTTATGGAATTTTTCGTTTAGAGGAAGTCTCTTCTAAACTGAAATATAGTCTATGTGGAAATGTATAAACATGCATTAAGTCCGGTTTTCCCAGAACGCGGCTCAAAAACAATGACTTAACGGTCCAGTTTATTCTCCGCAAAACCAGTTTTGTTTTGCAAATTAAGTATTTATGCTTCATCGTACCATCTTATACGGATATTGCTTGTCGCGCTTAAATAGGCGCGCATTTTATAAAATCTTAAAATTATAACAATAGTGAAAAGAGAGCAATTAAACAATTTCTTTATTGAATATATTGAATCATTATTCCAATGAGATAAATATCTGAAACGAGCACGTTTAAAGTATGTAAGATTTAATTTAATACTTTATACAAATAAAAAAATGTGCATCAATTACCTTTTGTATTTATATATTGTACGGTAAACAACTCCCTAGATTTTAAAATTAAACAAAAATAATGTCTTTCTTGAAGACTTTACAGAGGCATGAGCATAGCAAATCATACTTTAAAAAAGCACACACAAAAAACGTTAATTAACATCAAACGATATATATACAACTAAAATGCAAGGGACATGCGCATGCGCGGTCACTTACTGAAGCGTTCGTACACATCTTCTCAGTGAAGGGTTGACAGGGGTTGTAGGAATAGTAGTAGCCTTCCGCTGCACACAGAACGTCCTTGAACCTGAGAACACATCAAAGGGGCGTCACGAAAACTGTAGATATATGGATATACATTCTTTCTTTTTTTCAAAATAATATTATTTTTTCTCATTGAGTGCATTTGTAATGTAATTTTTGTAATGCCTCATTTGACATTACTCTGAGTTATCTTTTCATAAGTTTGTATATAATTATTTCATAGCAAATAGGTTTCGTTTTGTATAAATAAAACATGTTTCTCTTATTTTATAAATTAGACATTTGTATTGTGAAGTGTGGTTTTAATACTGGCATATATTTAGGATGAACTATTTACTTTAAAACGCTGAGTCGAATCGTTGTGTAATAGGTTAGGCTCGGCGCGAATAAAACAACGGATCGGCAAGCCTCGTTTTTCCATTATTCTAAGCCTCTCTGATATTTCACACAACGACAGGGCAGTAACCTGTTATTCTCTATTTATCACTTTTTATATGGATAGCTTTTCTAACTGAAGTTTGCATTACATGTCTTTTGACATGATCGTTAAATAGGGGATGTATACTATTTTAACTGTAAATATTGAATTATTACCAACCTTGGTGTGTTATCTGTATTGCCTAAACTAGTTAGATCCAATATAGTTCCATCGTCGAATTTGCATGAACATAAGTCAATCTGGTCGCATCGTCCAAGACAATTCACAGTCAGAACAGACAGTCCGAAAATCAAATGTGTTAACATAAAATTACACAATTCATTCATCTTGGTAATTATATATGTTTAAATAACATGCAAATTGTGTAATCTGAAAACAAAATTACAACATAAACTTTAATCTAACTCATGTGATTATTAAGGACATTGCAAGATATGGTTTGATACTGTTATCAGACTTAAGCACGGACATAACATGTTCAAATACAGTCGAACTAAATTTACTTATGTTTATTAAAGTAACATGGGCAAATTATAAAATAGCAAAGAAGTTTCTCAAAGGTAAGCACATTGACCACCATTTGTTTGGTCCTTAAGGAAATAGTAAATGTTCAACAAAACTACTTCTAGCAATACTAGTACTCTATTTTTGCGTACTCTTATTGTTATCTTGAGTTTGCAGTCTTGCAGTCCACACAGGCTAATCAGGGACGACAATTTCCGCTTTTATGGAATTTTTCGTTTAAATGATGTCTTTTCTTAGCGAAAATCCAGTTTAGGCGGAAATTGTCGTCCCTAATTAGTCTGTGCGGACTGCACAGGCTAATCTGGGATGCAATTTACGCACAAACATTATGCCCAGTTTTCTCAGAACACGACACATATTAGACAAAGTGTGAGTAGTTTGAGATAGTCATGGGATATACTTCATACATTGGCAAATTGCCTTTTAAAACCGTGAATATCAAACTCGAATATTTGAAATTAAAGTTGTTAAAATAACAAAGAGTGTAATGAAGTGATTAAGGAAATACCTATCGCGTTGATGTAGTAAGCTGGTGCGTGAATATAACGCCTTTTAAATTAAACGAAAGCGGACTACCGGTAGAAAGAATAAAGCAATTTGGCCTTTCCCGTAATTTCAGTTAAGGAGAATTTATGTGAAATATTTATATCACATAGGCCACGCTGGACATAAATAGATCTAATGAAAGTAATATCGTGAGGGCCATGTGGTTCTCATTCGTCATTACCATATCAACGGTTTCGTCGACGACGGCATCACAGCCACCGAAAGTGGGATGCGAGATGCAGACGCTGTGTTCGTGTACTATGAACGACGAAAGTGGCGATATTGACATTACCAGCCTGAGCGGTCCTAATGGGCAACCGAAGTAAGTACTTTTTGATTTCAGTATCATTATAAACAATTGGCAGAAAACAAATTATTCACCTTCTGGTATATTTCAACTTAAGCTCACATTTTATATCAGGTCTGTGCATTGTTATTTTGATTCAAAAGATATCAGTTTGTTTTACATGTATAATGTTTTATGAATTAACAAGATACCTTCGTAGTAAGAGTACATTTAGCTCATGAGATCTGATCTTGATGAACTTTAGGCAGCTCTTGAGCAGATGCCAGACCAGCCTAAAGAAGAAAACTAACGGAATTGTGTAGGACCCGCTGGGTACAGCGCCATGATGCCTTCGATGTCTTCCTAGACTTCCTTCCAGCAACTATTGATGCCATTCAACATATTCTGGAGAATGAAAGTCGCCCGGACTCACTGACTGATGCAAATGGGATTCTGAGCGCCATCACATCATTCCAGTTTATAATTACCCTGATGATTGTACTGCGTTGCTTGGCGTATATGAAGTCTCTCAGCATTGTTTATCAGGGTAAGGTTGCGTTTACTAAATAGTTGTCGAATCATCAACCCTTTCGACCAGCTTGATCTCCGAATTATATTGAATTCTCATAGCTAGTTTCCAAAGTTTCCAAAAAAAAACAACAGTTTTACAAATTAGGATATCTAAACTTAATTTGCAATTTAAAACAGTTTTGGATCTATTTCCTTAATCACTATTATGTGCATTCATTTTAAAATGTTATTGAAACAAATTGTACTTTCACAAAAAAGTAATTTATTACTTTTCAATTGTATTATTTCCTTTTTGTTTTCCAAATATGAATTCTAGTACACATGATGTTTGTATTTATAGGCAACGAACTTGATGTCGTAGAGGCCTTGCAGAATGTCCGCCATTTCAAAAGGACACCCTGCAAAACAAGCGTGACTTTGTTTGACAACTTCCATGGCTGTCTGTATGAGGAGACTGCGGTTGTAGACAATGCTGCCGGAGTCGACCCTTCAATCCCACGGCGATGTGGCAGACAGACAACATTCAAACAATATCTCAACAGACACTCCAGAAACATATTACAAGAGGAGTTTAACAATTCCATTTTTGGACCACCTTCTGCAGCAGTTTAGTGAGCGCTTTACGAAACTTCACGAGAGGGCTTCTTCTGCGCTTCTCATATTTCCACCAGTTAGACAAGACCTAGACAGCACTAGTCTGGAGTACTACTTGGATCACCTCCCTTCACCAGGAACACTTTAGGCAGACATTGAGTGCTGGGGATGTAAATGAGGTAATGATTTACACCCCCCTTCTCTACAACTTTGAGTGCTGCATTGAAAGCAAGCACTCGACATATTTTCCCAAACATGTTTACAATTTTAAAAACTGCAGCGGCATCCGAAAACATGTCCTAACATTTCTAGTGACAGACTGTAAACATAAGTTGTCGTTCAACTATGGGGAAAGAGAGACGCACATGTCTGTGTCTCATGTTAGTGCACATGGACATTGATGTAAATCTTAGTGACATTGTCAAACAATTTGCAAGACATAATGCAAGAAAAATGAAACTGAACATAACTCGAAACAAACATAAAATCAAACAAAATTATATATTACATGGCCATATTCTTGAAACCGTAACAAGTGCAAAATACTTAGGAGTAGACTTATCCGAAGACCTTTCTTTCAACACCCACATTAATAGAATATGTACAACAGCAAATAGAACACTTGGTTTCGTTAAACGTAACATTCAAACTCAAAACAAGAAAGTAAAAGAAACTGCCTATAAAACTCTGGTCAGGCCCCAAGTAGAATACTCGTCTCCAGTCTGGTCACCATACACTAAACAAAACATCAATAAAATAGAAATGGTTCAGAGAAGAGCAATCAGATGGATACATAACAACTATTCCACTTATGATAGTGTCTCAGACATGCAACAGTCACTTGGTTTAAGATCTCTAGAGAACAGACGGACTGATGCTAAAATAGTATTATTTTACAAAATTGTCCATTCATTAGTAGCTGTCCCCATCCCCACATATCTTGAAAAACCCAGGAGATTGACTCGCCATACACATCTCTTAGCTTATAGGCAGATTCACACAGTTGCTAACTATTACAAATTTTCTTATTTTCCCAGCACTGTCGTACTATGGAACAGCCTCCCTTCATACATTGTCCTCCTGCCAACGCTTGAATCCTTCAAGCTGGCAGTAAGCCAAATCTCATACAATTAGTTGCGGCAGAGTGTGTTTTTAACCTGATTTTAACTCTTGTCTATACATATACTAACACTTTCAAACTTTGTTTCAGTCTTACTTTCTTTCTTTGACGTCTCACTGTCAATACTTTATTGTACATTATTGTATAAATCTTTTTTCTTGCACTGACAGCGCGATCTGTTAATAATACCCGAAAGGGGAGTTCAACAGTATCCGAAGATAGATAGATAGATTCTTACAGTCGCTGTTTATCCAATAACCAGAGTAAACTTGGTGACATGTAATCCATCTTCCATACGTTATAGTTTAGTACATGAACTCTTCATTTAGAGGAAATGCGGAAAATGTAAATGAAATTATTATTCTGTTTTGCTTAATCTCGAGTTTATTCGCTAGGAATGTCTTCGGGGGAATCACAGTCAGTAAAATTTGGTCAGGTAAATACATAATAAATTGAAATATTAAAAAAGTATATAATTTAACAGCGTCAACAGCGACGTCCTTTAACGTTAAACGTTTTCGGATATAAATGTTCGGATGTCGTACGTCGTTGCAAGATATTGTTATTCGTTTTACTGTAATAAACATTATCTAAGGTTTCACATACTAGTGATTTGAATAATGTATGATGTTTTCTATCAATTATTCCATGCGAATAAAATGTTAATTACTTACCGAGACTTAATTTGTACCACTGAGATATTGTGCCTTTTTTCAAATTTTTGTGAGAGTAGAATATGCACCATTCAGATTCTACTGCAGACTTTGCACCATATATGCATATATGGCATGTATTCAAATTTGGTAAGACTTTGTAGCTGCACAAAGTTAAATTATATCTTCAAGTTCAAATTGCAAGCCAATATCACATCACACTGCTTGAAAATGATATCTTAAATATCTTAAGACACTTGTCCAGTGATATTTGTAAACCAGCCAGAATCTTCAGCTCATCATTAAATAAAAATCATCAGGACCAGTTAAATTTTAATATTTACATTCACTCTAAATTTTCTTTTGAAAAAAAAAATTAACGAGTTCATTTTGCATAACCCGTAAGCTGGCGATACCGCCTTCGAAGGCAGAGCTTCTAAAATCTGACCAATGGTTTCAAGACGCTGACGCGTAGTTATACAGTGCACAGTGCCGTGACCTCACTACTTTTGTAAATATAGTAACAAACATGAATTTACATTACCCGTTTGTTTATTTTTGTTTCTTTGATGTTTCATATAAAACAAAAGCAAAATTATAGAGAAAAAAAAGCGGCACCGACCTAGTATTCGATTTATCCCATCAATTTTCTTAGTCGTCAATTATTTCTTTAAGAAAATATATTACTGAACCAGCTTTCTGATTTTATTTTCATCACTTGATGACACAATTTATAACGTTTCTTGTGTGACGTCATTTCAGTGATGAAACATTTTACGAAAACAATACATGGACATGGTGGTTTCGAACGAATCCAAAACGTTTTTTGGATATTGTGTTTGTCATGCATAACACCTTCAGAACAGACAATGGAAGTGTATATCGTTGAAACTTTATTGTAATTAGCATTGGATTAAAGTTGCCATTGAGGTAAGCGTGTCGTTTATACTAAATTTAGTTTTTTCGCTCCACTGGCCAGAGGCCAGCGGAGCTTATGTCATGGTCCTGTGTCCGTCGTGTGTGCGTGTGTCCGTGCGTAAATTTTTTCTTTAAACATCTTTTTCTCCTAAACTACAAGTCCAGTTCTGAAAAAAACTTCTCACAAATGTTCCTGGGGTGATCTCTTTTAAATTTGTTCAACTTATGCCCCTGGGGTCAAATTTGACCCTGCCCCAGGGGTCAATAAATGAACATATGCTTATATAAAGCCTATTTTGTCCAAACTTTTAAAATCTTCTTGTCGATAACCATTGGGCCTAGTGCTACCACATTAGGTATGTGACATTTAATATTTCTCTACTTTGTTTGTTCAAATAATGCCCCTCGGGTCAAATTTGACCCTGCCCCGGGGGTCACAAAAATGAACATGTACTTATATAAAGCCTATTTTGTGCAAACTTTAAAAATCTTCTTGTCCATAACCGTAGGGCCTAGGGCTACCAAATTGGGTATGTAGTGACATCTAATAGTTCTCTACTTAATTTGTTCAAATTATGCCCTTTTTGGAAATCAATGTTTATACAGACCATCGGAAATTGGGTCACAAAGCTGTGGGAAAAAAAGTTGATTTTGTTGTTTTCTTCTGATTTTCTTGTAAACATGAGATAAAACCCTGTCATTTATAGTCATTTTAGATCAGATAGTGACTGCTTACAAAGGAATTGAAGTAAGAACAAATATGTGTCCATATATCCGGATAAAAATATTCAGATGACATGTTAATTTCATGTCTTTTTTGTAGTGTTTAAACCAGTTTAATAATATCTTATTGATTTTAAAAACACAACTTCCATGAACATAATTATTTGATGAAAAGTCAATATATGATACTGCATGGTAAACTCAAACTTTGTATCCAAGAGAAGGTGTTGGAATTAATGAAGTGCAATGTGGGACGAGGGATAGAAAGAGAAAGTCACAAATTGAGTACATGCTTGAGTACATTTCAACCCATGCGCATTGCACGCTTTTTTCGCATACAAAAAACAGTGGAGCGATACAGGGCCATCATGGCCCTCTTGTTTTTGATTCCTGTCAACGCTTAAATAATGGCATTAATCTATTCTACAGCACAGTTTCAGCTGCAATCAATATTTTAATTATCCAAATAATGTGGTACGTTTAATGATAGTAAAACTTCAGAACTGCTTTTCTTCGCGCAGGAATAATGAATAACACAACCTTAGAGGCGGGCAGTAGCTGTTCCCGAAACTAAGATTACAAAAGGTGTTACCTCCCTAAAAGCATACAATTCTGAGTTGTTTTTTATGCTCGGATATGTTTTTATTGTTTCAAATCAAAGGACAAATATAAATATAAGGATTGTTTCTTATTTTTCGGGCGTTTATGCAGTCTGAACACTCATGACGAGTGTTGACAATTTACCGAGAAGCGCTACTGCCGCTAGCGCGCTTCACGGAATTGTCAAAACTTGCCATGAGCATTCATACTGCATAAACGCCGAAAAATAAGAATCAATCCTTATTTATATATATAAGTACCCTGTAAATGTTACAGTTGAAATCTCCTCATTTGGATGCCACATGTATATATACCGTACATATTGATATATATTCAAAACAAAAAATCATAGTGTATTTTGCTTTAATTAAACTTGTGGTACTCATAATGTTTGTCTTGGGTAAATAAAAGTTTGGGAAGTGTTCAAAATATAATAATGTGGCAAAATATGAATCTCTTAATTATTTAACCAATTACAATAGATTGTAAATAGTATATGAGTAGCATCATGCAAAAATGTGTCTTAAGTTATTGTCCCCTACCCGTTTCACTGGAGGGACTTATGGTTTGCACTCTGTCTATCTGTCAGTCAGTCTGTCACACTTTTCTGGATCCTGCGATAACTTTAAAAGTTCTTCATATTTTTTCTTGAAACTTGAAACATGGACAGATGGCAATATGGACATTATGCACGTCATTTCATTTTGTTCCTATGTCAAAAATTCTGGTTGCTATGGCAACAAATATGTAAAAAAAATCTGACAATGGTGGAGCCGGTAGGGGACATCATTGCTTGGCAATAGTCTTGTTCTATATGCCACCAGCATACATGTAGCTCCAGATCAGCCTGCACAATCGTGCAGTCTGGTCAGGAGCTACTTTTCCCGCTGTAAAATCACACAAGGTTTCATAGTCTTATTATTACCGGTAGAAAAGGTAGCTTCTGACCGGACTGTGCTGGCCGCATGTGACATAAGACCCATTTTCGCATGACATGGCTCAAATTTGGCATAGTATATAAGCGTGAGGATGTTTGCAGGTTGAGTTCACAGCAGAGGAGCATGCAAGCATACAGACGGCCCTTAGACAAAAACTGGGGCCAGAGTTTATCAGTCAGAGAGCTGGAGCTGGAGGGCAAAAGGTAAAACTTGGCACAATTAAATGTGATTGATATGAGAAACAGTTGAAAACATTATTATTTGATAGAACTTATTTAGTACACGTTGTTATTAAGTCTATGAAGTTATTTTGCAAATGAGTATGTTTGACCAGTCAAGAACAGAAATTGCACTTAGAATAAAAGTATTTTTAATTGTGAAATGACTATTCAGTGTTTTTCCCAGGAGGGCAAAGGGGCATGTTGCAGTTAATTCAGAAAGGGCATTTTAACGCGCGCTTTATGCAAAAAAGGGCAGACATAGGTGTGGTGCCTTTTTAGCTATGAAAGTACTGTTATAGATAATTACTTATCAATGATAACAGCTATGGTTATACTTGTATATGTTATTTTTACTTATCAATTATAATGTGATTACAACATTTATCATTAAGTTGAAGCGATGCATATCTTACTTTCGGGCATTTCTTACACATAATCATGTGTGAAACAATGAAGACAACATGTTGCAGGTAACACAGGATATATTTTATTAGGATTTTTATATTTTGTGCAACAAAGGGTATACCAAAACAATTTTTAGCTCATCTTTTTTGAAAAAAAATTATGAGCTATTGTCATCACCTTGGCGTCGGCGTCGGCGTCGGCGTTGGCGTCGGCGTCCGGTTAAGTTTTGCGTTTAGGTACACTTTTCTCATAAAGTATCAATGCTATTGCATTCAAACTTGGTACACTTACTTACTATCATGAGGGGACTGGGCAGGCAAAGTTAGATAATTCTGGCTTGCATTTTGACAGAATTATGTGCCCTTTTTATACTTAGAAAATTGAAAATTTTGGTTAAGNATCATCTATTTATTAGTACTTTCCATGCTTCATTGTCTGTTGACATTTTTTCACAAGAAATAAACCTCCCCTGCAATGTCAGTTGTAAGGCTATTTATCGCATGCAAATCTTGAAATTGGGACAGCCAATCAGAAACCACGACTCAACAAGACACCTTTCTTTCAAGATGGCGGTTTGACACTATCAACACAATCGATTATTTTGATGTTTACAGACGTTAAACATTTTAGAAAAAAAGCAACAAATCTTAAAGACCATAGGTTAATGATTATTTTCATAATAATTCATGGTCATATTTTTATAAAATATTTGTGATGTAACATCTTTATTAAAATTACCCACGACTCAACAGGAACATAGCATACTCATAATGTTTGGCATGTGTAAATAGAAATTGGGGAAGAGTTCAAAATATATGTAGCAAAGAATGAATCTGGTAACTATTTACCAAAAACAATAAATTGTGCAGTATATGAGCTGCAACATGTGAACATGTTGAAATGGCCAGCGAAGCTTTAACCCTTTGCATGCTGGGAAATTTGTTTTCTGCTAAAATGTTGTCTGCTAAATTTCTCAAATTAGCATTTTCTTCGATTTTTTTTCAAAGAATACTATCAGAGTAGCAAACAGTTTGGATCCTGATGAGACGCCAAGTTCTGTGGCTCATCTGGATCCAAACTGTTTGCAAAGGCCTTCAAAATTCGGTTCCCGCACTGAAAGGGCTAGACCAGCCTGCACAATCATGCAGTCTGGTCAGGAGTTAAGCTGTCCGCCGTTAGATCATGCAAGGTTTCGTGGTCTTATTATTGGACAGGGTAGCTCCTGACCAGACTGTTCAGATGCCCAGACTGGGCTGGAGCTACGCTGGTCTCATATGGCATCAGACCCATTTTCGCATGATGCTGGTCAAATTGTGCATATAGAGTATGAGGTTGAGGTTGTTTGCAGGTTGAGTTCACAGCAGAGGAGCATGCAAGCATACAGACGGCCCTTAGACAAAAACTGGGACCAGAGTTCATCAGTCAGAGAGCTGGAGCTGGAGGGCAAAAGGTAACACTGGCACAAATGTGATTGAAATGTGATACAGTTTTAAGAATCTAGAATGAAAAAGCAGGGTGCACTTTTGCTTCCCCCTGTACCTCTGTACTAATTGACACAAAATCCAAAACATCTTTTGACATTTAAGTGATTATTATATAGTGGCTATTATTCAATGGCAAATGAAAAGAGTTTCCTTAAAAGACTTTGTTACAATTGCTTGACTTAGAAATTCTGTAATTTTAGTAATTTGTTTATAGATCTTTACCTTTTGGAACATTCTTTGATTGAATTTGCTTACTACATATTGTAATTCAGTCTATGAAATGCATTAGAAAATGGTTTATTTGAGCAGTCAAGAACAAAAATTGTACTGAGAATAAAAGTATGTGTACCATAATTACTTTCATTATTTTTTGTTTGTGTCCAAAAATTTAGAAACAACATTTATTCCAAAAATACAGGTGTCAGAAAATTTAGAGACAACAAATTTTGTGTGTTTGAAAATTAAGGGACACTATTTAAATATTGCATTGACGATCTAATATTACGGGTATGCAATGTGTGTAGCTTCAATTTCTTTAACGAATAATAACATGTGCTTGTAAAATACCACGCCGCATAGTATAAATTATTTGTATGTATGTATCACTTTATGCTGATGGGCGAAACCATTTTCTTTTACCTCTATACATAGTAATCTACCCAATAACGCAAATGTAACGGACCATTGCCATAAGGCATTAGTCTGTGAGGTTTTATGACCTTCATCTGGTTGTAAAAACGCATGCTCCGAATGTCACTAGATAAGCGCAAAATTCTGATAAAATAGCTTTGTAAAATAAACTGTCCAACTATTTAGAGTCCTTTATTTTGTACAAAAACCAGTTTTTCCGAAAATTTTGAGTCACAAAAAATAATATTTTGCTAAAAATGGGGGTGTCCGAAAACTTAGAGTATCCAAAAACTTGAGTAATTACGGTAATTTTAAATAATAATTATTAACCAGGTTTTCCGAAGGAAAAAAATGGTTATAAGATTGGCGAATGCGGGCGGGCTGGCTGGCGGGCGGGCGGAACAAGCTTGTCCGGGCCATAACTATGTCGTTCATTGTCAGATTTTAAAATCATTTGGCACATTTGTTCAGCATCATTGGATGGTGTGTCGCGCAAAATAATTACGTCGATATCTCCAAGGTCAAGGTCACACTTTGAGTTCAAAGGTCAAAAATGGCCATAAATGAGCTTGTCCGGGCCATAACTATGTCATTTATTGTCATATTTTAAAATCATTTGGCACATTTGTTCACCATCATTGGACGGTGTGTCGCGCGAAATAATTACGTCAATATCTCCAAGGTCAAGGTCACAGTTTGAGTACAAAGGTCAAAAATGGCCATAAATTAGTTTTCATCCGATCTTTATGAAACTTGGTCAGAAGTTGTATCTAGACAATATCTAGGTCAAGTTTGAATATGGGTCATGCCGGGTCAGAAACTAGGTCACGGGGTCGAAAAACAGATTGATTTTGAAACAAGGGGGGTTATTGTGACGAACAATCAGTAGCAATTCACAATTTGAGTTGCAGTTGTCTCCCTTTATCAGACTTTTTTTATTGTAAACCTGGTTTTGTGACAATTTTGTCCCTTGTTATTATTTATTTAAATGATATATTTGGATTTTGTTTATGAAAAAAAATCCACTGTTGAGAACATAACAATTGTATTTCCTTGAGAGAAACTAACCAGACACAACAGTTGCACACTTAATCTCTGTTATGTTGTCAACACAAATATTATTGTGATTTAACCTCTCTATTTGAGATATTCTTTCTCCACACTTTATCAGCTATGAAAAATATCTTTCTCTAAAAGCATAATGTAAATAAAGGACTTGTGACTTTCATGTAGATATTTTGATATGAAGATTGCAATATTAACTGATCTTATAGAAATTAAATTATGTTTTTCAACTTGATCAAGCAAACTTTAACTCATAAAAAAATGGCATTTTCAGCTTGCATACATAGAAGGATGGCGCTTGGTTAATCTGGCCAATGAAATGTTTGGCTTCAATGGCTGGTCACATTCAGTAACACACCAGACCATAGGTCAGTCACAATTTTCATTAATATTTATATTTCATTACCATTGTTTCGAAAATATAATTTAGAAGGACCCCACTTGCTTATTGGTTCTTAGACTTCATTATATAAGAACATAGAGTGTGTCCCAGCACTCCTTTATTACTTGCCAGACTCAAGAAAGTTTGGACTAATTTAAAATTATAGCTGCAATATCTTGCTATTAATTGTTTTTGAAAGACAATGACTTTTGGGGTGGTCTTGTGCTGGGAAGTGGGGCCAGAGTACCAAGAGGAAACTAAACCAGCCTTTGTATTAATTTAGGTTCTTGATGTGATGGTCTTTTAATAAACTGGAGCTGATTAAAATTTTACACCTGTTACATGTATCTTAGTGTTTGAATTATGTATTTGGGTTATAAAAGGTCTAAGATATGTTTAACATACACCTTGTGATAGCTTTGTTGTATTTTCAGATTTTGTAGACCACTTCAATGGTAAATATTTTGTTGGTGTCAGTGCCTTTGTGAAAGTAGTCTTAAAGGTACGTCATAATTTATGACTGAACTGAGCCTCATTGTGGGAAAACTGGGCTTAATGCATGTGTGTAAAGTGTAATCCAAGATTAGCCTGTGCAGTCTGTATACAGGCTAATCAGGGACAACACTTTCCACCTAAACTGGAATTTGTTTATAAGAAACCTCTTTGATATTTTTTTTCCATAAAAGAGGAAAGTGTTGCCCCTTAATTCTTAGCCTGTGTGAAATGCATAGGCCAATCTGGGACAACACTTTACACACATGTATTAACCCCATTTTTCCCAAAACGAGCAAAATTTGTTATGAAGAACTAAAGAAATAAGAAAGACCAAACATAAAACTAGCTTACATTGAGCTTGCATGTTACATTAATTGTAATACAATCTGTGGATTATGCTTATCCGTGTTTGTTTCTGCCTTCATAGAGTAAAATGGCTACTGATAAACCAAAATTATACAACGGGTAAACGCAAATAGTAATGCTTTTTGTTGATATTCATGCACACCAATTTTTTAAATCTTCTCTAAAAATAATTATGCCCCCTTCCAAGAAGAGGGGTTTATTGCATTTTGCTTGTCGATCCATCAGATGATGGTTACTTGGGACGAAAATAAGATGCCTATTGATTTTTTATCAACGGTCAAGCTCACAGTGTCTTGTAACATGAAATTCAATTCTGTGTAATATCTAGAGAATGCCTTGACCTACATTTATATAAATTGCTTCTTACTGGTTAGTTCATCTTGGGTGGAATAAAAGAATCCTGTCAATTTTTGACTCCCACAGGTCGAAGGTCAAGTTCACAGAGGCTTGTAAAATGCAAACTGTTTTCTCTATATACCCATTGTTTTCTTAAGGATATGACCGATTTCTCATATGATCGTCCAAATAAATATGCTGTTATTTTGAGGAAAAGAAGAAGCTTTTTACTTTAAAGATCAACCAGTGCGGGGTCAAGGTCAATGAAATTGACTTGCAACATGAATGCCTTGTCCCCTTCAGTTTAGAGAGAACGCTTTCGCTAAGGATCTTATCA
Source organism: Dreissena rostriformis (assembly GCA_007657795.1). Classification (NCBI taxonomy): domain Eukaryota; kingdom Metazoa; phylum Mollusca; class Bivalvia; order Myida; family Dreissenidae; genus Dreissena; species Dreissena rostriformis. The sequence goes on from VMBQ01004766.1 coordinate 38,134, forward strand.
ATTTAAGTATGCTTGGTAGTCTATAGAGAAAGATGACCCATATAGATTTTTAGACCAAAGCTGATGCTATAGTATTATTTTTTTATGGCATCTTGATTATCTGTTAAATATTACAATGTTATATGTATTATATAATAAAAGTGACAGCACTTATTAACCTGAAGGGCATTGTACCTCCATGGTACTATAATTTAAATCTGTAGTATACACCCATTACATAACCCTTAGAAACAAAGTGAAAATGGCTATATCAGTATATGCAAACAGCATAAAACCAGAACAAGTTACAGCCTCTGAGTAGCTTGAAGTCTGTTCAGATTTTATGCTGTTTGCTGCTCATCAGTTTCCTAGGGAAGGACATGAAGCCTTTAAAACTTTAATTGTGCAAGAAAAGTCTGAAATTTAATTTAATGTTCAAAGGGACTACAAACGCATCAAAATCATTGAAAATGTGTATATAATCGGGAAAGGGTTAAACTATCGGGCATTGTTTTATAAAAATGTGTGGTATGCACCCATTATATAATAACTGGTTCACCCTGATCTAGGATGGTATCCACCATGAGGACATTGGCTACGGGGTCAGTGAAGGCATGAAGTCCAAGGCTCTCTCCCTGGAGAAGGCAAGGAAGGAGGCAGTTACAGATGGGTTGAAGCGGGCTCTCAAGTGAGATGGCTGATAATTTTATCTGCATTATAGGAAAACTGGGCTTAATGCATGTGCTTAAAATGTTGTTCCAGTTTAGTCTGCGGACTGCACAGGCTAATAAGGGACGACACTTTCCGCTTTTAGGGAATTTTTCGTTTGAAGGAGGTGTCTTCTAAACAAAAATCTATTAAAGGCGGAAAGTGTCTTCCCTGATTAGTCTGTGCAGACTGCACAGGCTAATCTGGGACGACATTTAACGCACATGCATTAAGCCCAGTTTTCAAAGAACCAGGCACAATTTATCTGCTTGAATCTTTCTTGTTGGCAGCACTTGTTTGTTACTTTTACAACACAAACTTGCAAAACCCTTAACTGCGCATTGGTTAAAATGTTTTAAAAGAGGCAGTGACTGACAAGTTAAAGTACGCACTCAAGTGAGATGGCAGTTTTGATTTACTTTTTAAATCTTTCTTGTTGGCTATACTTTTTTTAGTTGTTTTTAACCAGGTTTTCCGAAGGAAAAAACTGGTTATTAGATTGGCGAATGCGGGCGGGCTGGCGGCTGGCTGGCGGGCGGGTGGAACAAGCTTGTCCGGGCCATAACTATGTCGTTCATTGTCAGATTTTAAAATCATTTGGCACATTTGTTCACCATCATTGGACGGTGTGTCNTTGTAACCTGTATCTTAGAATTATGTACTCTAGTGAAAAATTCATAGATATGGATGTTTAGCATACACCTTGTGATAGCTTTGCTCTATTTTCAGATTTTGTAGACCACTTCAATGGTAAATATTTCGTTGGTGTCAGTGCCTTTGTGAAAGTGGTCTTAAAGGTATGTGATAATTTAATACCGAATTTGTTCTGATTTTGTTGTCAGGGGTCAAGATCAAGTCATGAAATGGGCTTGCAACATGAGAACCTTGTCCCTTGTAGTATCAAGAGAACGTTTCGCTTAGGATCATACATGTATCAATTATTATGCTGGTTAGTCTTAAGAAGATTACCCCTATGGATTTTAAGACCAAAGGTAAAGTTCACAAGGGCATGCAATTTATTAAAAAAAAATCTCTTTATGGATTTCGTGTATTGACAATAAAGTTGCAAGTAGGGGAGATATACAATTCATGCGTTTTTATGCCCCCTTTAAAAAAAAGGGGGTATATTGTTTTTGGCCTGTCTGTCTGTCTGTCATTCTGTCTGTCCAAAACTTTAACCTATCTTAAATTTGTGTCATAACTTTGCAATATTGATCATAGCAACTGGATATTTGGCATGCATGTGTATCTCATGGAGCTGCAAATTTTGAGTGGTGAAAGGTCAAGGTCATCCTTCAAGCTCAAAGGTCAAAAAAAAAGTGGCGCAATAGGGGGCATTGTGTTTCTGACAAACACATCTCTTGTTACAGTTGTTTTGAAACTAAAATTGTTAATAATATATTACCAATTAAAAAAAATACAACTGAACAGAATAGCCCAAGTTTGTTAAAAAACATCAATATTTTAGCGAATGCTTTAGTATTATTTTGTGATGAAGTCTTGATTTTCTCTTAAATATTACTATGTATTATGTAATGTATAATATATGTTATATGCGTTTATTCTTAAATACAATTTTTTTCGTTGTGACCAGTCAGTTGAAATAATTATTTAAAAGTGATAGCGCTTATTAACCTGTGTGGCATTATAACTCCATTTTAGTACTTTGTACTATTATTTAAACATGTAGTATACACCCATTCGCATAACATTACCCTTTCCGACTTAATAGAAAATTGAAAATAGCTATGTTCAACCAGCATAAAACCAGAACAGCTGCGGGTAACTCTGTTCAGGTTTTATGCTGTTTGCTGCTCATCCTACATGTAGTATTCTAGGGTTGGGAAATGAAGCCTTTTAAACTTGAATCGAGTAAGAAAATTCTCTAATTTAATGTAATTTCTTATCAAAATGCGTATAAAAGCAGGAAATGGTTCACCTGTGGGGCATTATAACCATTGTACTACATGTATAATTTAAACACAACAAAACATAAATGCTGGTTCCCCCTTATCTAGGATGGTATCCACCATGAGGATATCGGCTATGGTGTCAGTGAAGGCATGAAGTCCAAGGCTCTCTCCCTGGAAAAGGCTAGGAAGGAGGCTGTGACAGACGGGTTGAAGAGGGCTCTCAAGTGAGATGGCTGCTTTATTATTGAGTCTCCATCTGGGTAAAGTGAATGCATGTGCGTTAAGTGTGGTTCAAGGGACAACACTTTCCGCTTTTATGGAATTTTTTGTTTGAAGGAGGTCTCTTCTAAAGGAAAATTTAGTTTAGGCGGAAATGTTGTCCCTGATTAGACTGTGCAGACTGCACAGGCTAATGTGGGATGTCACTTTACGCCCATGTTTTTCCAGAAAGAGGCTAAATTTATCTGCTTAAATCTTTCTTCTTGGCAGTACTTTTTTGTTTACTTTTACAACTAAAATTTGCAAAACCCTGAAAGTGCATTGGTTTAAATGTTTAAGATGAGGCAGTGACCACTCAAGTGAGATGTCGGCTTAATGTTCCTATAACAAGCTTTATTTTGCATCCTTTGCCTTTGGGATTTGGTGTTTTTTAGTCTTATAAAGGGGATCAGTTACCCTATGAACACTTTTTGGGCTGCAAATACTAACTGCTTATACTTTTCTGTGCAGGTTACTGACAACTGTCCTACTTGAATCTGAGATTCATAAAAATGTCAGAAGACATTGATATTATCATGAGTTCTCAGGACTCCACATTAACATTATTTCGATCTATAATTAATGAATTAATATGAGTTAATTAAAAGTTTACATTGTCAGTCATTTTGCTACACTGGATTGTGTTAAATGTAATAAAAAATTACAATTAGCGAAAACATAAGTAGACACTCTTTTAGTGCGACTAGTCTATGTATGTGTTGAAAAATTACTTAAAACTCATAGAATATTAAGCTACATTTAAAGGTCAGGACAAGTTACATTTTAGGGCACTATTCCGAGAGGACAAATTTATTTAAAAGTTTATGTCAAGCCTTGGTAGTGTAGCCAGACTGGGGAGTGAAATATTTGCATATTCAAATGCTATGTCACTATTTCAGGAGTTTTGGAAATGCCATGGGAAACTGCCTGGGGGACAAGGATTATCTCAAGAGTATCAACAGGGCCCCAAAACCTGTATGTATGGTGTCACATTTGTATGTATGGTGTCACTTTTGTCAGTTCATATGTTGTTAACCATAGTCAGATTTTAATGGATATTAACTGCGTATGTCATCCAACACCTGGGAAGTGCTTGAACATATGCATTAATTTTATGATTAACAAGCTAAATTCTTAGAAGCCAATGCAATATATCGGCAATTATGCAAAGCTATTCCACGGTTACAGCTTAAAACTATCTGTTTAAAACCACATTTTGAAGTGTCTCATTTACAATAATGACTTAAATATTAATTAAAAAAAAATTTGATTTGCATTTGCAAATTGATCTCAAATTATGTTTCTTTTCAGCCTGCAGAACAATACAACCTCCAGGAAATGATGCATTCAGAGATTGATGTTAACATTCAGCAAGCACGCAGAACCAGTCTGGAGGCTGCAGACGTTAGGAGAAATCGCAACAACCAGTCAGAGGCCATGACACACATTGTAAATGTTCTGCAGCAGAACTGTGTGTCAAAAGTGGATCCTAACCTCACTGGGTACAATGACAATTACCCAAAAGTGTCTAATGAGGCCAAAGAAAGAATTCAGCCAAAATTGGGAAATGACAACAAAGAAATGTGTGGGAATTCTGATGCTCAAAATATGGAGCTTAGAAGGTCTAATATGGATAGTAAGCCGATGACGTTGCCTGGAACCTCTGTGAGACACATGCAAAGAAGGTCACGAAGTATGGTAGAGAAGGAGAATGTTGGTGATGATAAAAGACAATCGGAGTGTGCCAATCTAAAGCCTAACCCTACTGTTGGAAACCAGAGGGAAACTAACAGTCCTACTCCAGGGTAACAGTTATTCATACTTGAATTTCTGTGAAACTATATGCTTATAATGTTTCTTTGCTCTTAAAACTTGAACTTAACATCATTTACTATTGTACTGGTTTTATAATGCCCCCCTTCGAAGAAGAGGGGGTAAATTGTTTTGCTGGATGTCGGTCGGTCGGTCGGTCTGTCAGTCTGTGTGCTGTCGGTAGACCAGTTTGTTTCTGATCAATTACTTGTGCACAGATTGGCTTGATACTTCACATGTGCATTGGCTTTAGATAGTAGATGACCCCTATTGAAATTGGGGTCACTAGGTCAAAGGTCATGGTCACTGTCTCAATAAGTGTGAAAATGGTTTCCGATCAATAACTCGTCAACGAATTGACCGATTGGCTTGATACTTCACATGTGCATTGGCTTGGACAGTAGATGACCCCTATTTAAATTGGGGTCACTAGGTCAAAGGTCAAGGTCACTGTCACAATAAGTGTGAAAATCGTTTCCGATCAATAATTCGTCAACCAATTGACCGATTGACTTGATACTTCTCATGTGCATTGGCCTTGGACAGTAGATGACCCCTATTGAAATTGGGGTTACTAGGTCAAAGGTCAAGGTCACTGTCACAATAAGTGTGAAAATCAAGGCCCTGTTAAGGGGGCATATGTCTCCGACTGCGGAACTCTTGTTAATTTAAGTTTATATTAATAGACTCCAGTAATGTCTACTTTCTCCTCAAAAGTCATGAATGCATAACTTGCCATTAGATCTGGTTATCTTGTAACTTCTACTGGCCAAAACTCCCATTTGCGGCCCACTCAAAAACAAATTAAAAAAATATCACTTAACCAGAATTATTCCCCACTCATGAGGACCACTGTATTCTTGTAATTTTTCCTGGAACTAGTACATTTTTACTGGCTGTGTCTGAGACCGAGAAAATAGAAAGCAACATCATAACTCATAATACCTTTTCAACTTTTGATTCTTCTGGAGAAGGATTTCATAGTTTGTTTTTTGACAGACAGCCTTGTGTAAAACCATTTAATGCCATGGTAAAACCTTTCCCGATCAGAAGCAGAGTTAAAATGGCTATATGCAACCAGCCTTAAATCCGTAAAACCACAACAGCCTGCGAGTAAATCTCAGACTGTTTAGGTTTAAAGGCTTTTTGCTGTTCATCAGTATAAGGGTTCTAAATGAAAGCTTTAAAACTTGAATCTTGTAAGTAATGTCTTATTTTTAATGTGATTTTCTGAGGGACTACAAAGGCGTCAATGTGCGTTTCTTAAAAGGCTACAATTCAGTATTTCTGATCCCAGGAACGCAACAGACATATCGAAACAAGAGAGGATGATGCTGAAACAGATGAAGCAACTTGAGTTCCAGAGAAATCTTGAAAAACAGAAAAACTCCAGTCCTGAGGATCTGGGTAAGATTGTGTTTTCCCTTTTTTCTAAGAGCTGATGTTCAAAAACATTATTTATTTTTACTGGTCATAAGGAGACATTGTGTTATAAGGTTTTTCAAGCGTCTTTTAATAATTCCCCTTCTTAAAGAAATGGAAGTGTATTTATGCCCTATTTTGTAGAAGCGGAGGTATTTTGCTTTAAAGATGTCAGTCGGTCTGAAGGTCACTTGATCGGTCCGTTGACCAGTTGTTTCGCTGCATATCTAGAGAACACACCTACAGCCATACAAATTGGTTTGATAATGACTTGGTAAGAAGGGACCTGAGGGAAAGATCTAGAGTTAAATAGGAGGGTGCTGCGTTTTGCTTCTTTTGAGTTTCCTCCTACTGCCCCTCTAGGTTGGTCAACACAAACAATGTGAAAATCTTGTGAACATGAATATATTTTTGCAAATGTTCAATTGTTTATCAATAAAACATTGTTTAGAACTTTATTTGCAACTGTTTATTGAATTATGAAATTTGATAATGCCCCCAGACTTGTCCAGCTTTCCAACTTGCCACTTTGAGCTGACTTGCGTTCAAAAATGTTTTTTAAGGTGACCCCATAGCGACGTCCACCCCAGCCTTCAACCCAATGTTGACCTCTAGCCCACACCCTGAGGGTCAACAGCCAAGGTCAAACACATCCACACCACTGGCAGATTTGCAGGATGATGGGCTAGTGGCAGAGGATCATAATTTTGGTAAGTTTATGATGAACATGACCTCACTAAACATTATACAAATAACATGCCACAATTGGTGACCATGTGGTGACCCATAAGGTCAAAGGTTTAGGTCATACATATAAGTCAGAAGTAAATATGGAAAACTTTTCTGGACTGTAAATTTATCATCATTTAGCCAGCTAGTGGAAATGGCATGCAGCAAGGGTGTCTCTGGCTGAAGGTTGACAGTAACACATTCAGGGTAAAGTTAAAAATGAAGAAAACACTGCTCTCAATTTAAAACTAACTTGCCTGAGATGATCACCTTTGCGGAGATGTGTCCCAAGCTCTAATGTCAAGGTCACATTTACAGGTCAAAAGTAAAATGTAGGCATTTTACAGCTGGTAATTTAATTTAAAATAAATAATGTAGAAAAATTGTTTTATGACATTAACAGTTGGCAACATTCTATTTGTCTGTGTCCAAGCATGTGATGTGAGTGCACCTGTGTCTGTGACATACCAATTGGCGTTTAACCGTGTATCAAGTCACTTATTCTTAGGTATTTTATCCTCAACAGAAGAGGCATCATTCTGGAGTCAGTCTATAGAGATTGACACAGAAGAAATACCAAACCCTCCAGCTCAGCAGACAACATCTTCGTCGAGCAGACGACAACCAGAATCCACCATTTCTACCTCCAACCAGAGAGCTCTTCAGCAGCAGACATCTTCAACAGGAAGTGGACCTCTACGAAGACCAGATCCTTCAAAACCGTTTGCCATTCCTCGGACAGTTTCAGGTTGTATTTTGTATTCTCCAAAGTAGAGGTTGTTTTGTATATTCTTCAAACAAACTAGGGTAATTTAAGCCATTTGGTGCCCGATATTGGGTATATGTCCCAATTAAAAAAACTAGTATATTTTTTCCCTATTGGACATAAAACATCAAGCTCAGAACTGAAATTTCTCTCAATTTGAATTTTATTTTACCAGAATCAGTCAAAATTGGATTAGTGTGAACAATGTAATATTTTTTTTCATCAAACCTAGAGGAATACATATGATACTTGCAAGGCCTGGCAGTATATGCATGGTTATACAGCAATGGATGCATCCATATGCTTGTAGTACATTTTTAAGAATAAGCACAATCTATGGTGCAGTTTTTTCTCCAAGATTGTACTAAATATTCTTAAGTGCCAAGAAATCATCGCAAATAAATTATTGAAAATATGATGGGCCCACCAGCCAATAGCCCCTTTACTCTGTGCTAGGTATTTATTTTGTCGAGAAAGCTTATAGATTATGTCCTTTGTAAAAATAAACACAGCATAAAATCAGGTTTGGCAACCATGGTTAAACTGTAAGTATTTAACCCTTTTTGATTATTTTTTTCAGATTCATCAATAGCAGCAAAAAGGAGAAGAACTGATGAGTCCTGAGTCCTGAAATACGGAAGTGTTATGGGTTTCTTTTGACAGTGATTGCTTTTTAAGACTTATAGTATTGTGTAAGATGATCGAAGTCAAGTGCATTTGAAATATCATCAAAGAAATGAGGGACAGCTTCACATGGTCAAAGTTGTAAAAGCTTTTATGCAGCAAAAAAACAACAAATAGCCTATTAGGGTGTATACATTAGCAGTTCTTTTATTAAATGCTTACATACATGTATATCCGTCAATGTCCGTATTATCAAAGCTTTCTTGGAACAACTTGAATCAATTCCTTATTTTTTTTTAATTTATAAAATCTTTAAGTATCAGGCTGTTTGTGTTTTTGTCCTCTCACTTATCACAAGATTAAGAAAAGTTGAGCGTGCTGTCCTCTAACAACTCTTGTGCTGTCCTCTAACAACTCTCGTGCTGTCCTCTAACAACTCTTGTGCTGTCCTCTAACAACTCTTGTGCTGTCCTCTAACAACTCTTGTGCTGTCCTCTAACAACTCTTGTGCTGTCNTTTTCAACAAACCTAGAGGAATACATATGATACTTGCAAGGCCTGGCAGTATATGCATGGTTATTCAGCAATGGATGCATCCATACACTTGTATTACATTTTTAAGAATAAGCACAATCTATGATGCAGTTTTTTCTCCAAGATTGTACTAAATATTCTTAAGTGCCAAGAAGTCATCGCAAATAAATTATTGAAAATATGATGGGCCCACCAGCCAATAGCCCCTTTACTCTTTGCTGGGTATTTATTTTGTCGAAAAAGCTTATAGATTATGTCCTTTGTAAAAATAAACACAGCATAAAATCAGGTTTGGCAACCATAGCCAAACTGTAAGTATTTAACCCTTTTTGATTATTTTTTCAGATTCATCAATAGCAGCAAAAAGGAGAAGAACTGATGAGTCCTGAGTCCTGAAAATACGGAAGTGTTATGGGTTTCTTTTGACAGTGATTGCTTTTTAAGACTTATAGTATTGTGTAAGATGATTGGAGTCAAGTGCATTTGAAATATCATCAAAGAAATGAGGGACAGCTTCATATGGTCAAAGTTGTAAAAGCTTTTATGCAGAAAAAAACAACAAAAAAAACAGCCTATTTGGGTGTATACATAAGAAGTTCTTTTATTAAATGCTTACATACATGTATATCCGTCAATGTCCGTATTATCAAAGCTTTCTTGGAACAACTCGAATCAATTCAATATCTTTTTTAATTTATAAAATCTTTAAGTATCAGGCTGTTTGTGTTTTTGTCCTCTCACTTATCACAAGATTAAGAAAAGTTGAGAGTGCTGTCCTCTAACAACTCTTGTGCTGTCCTCTAACAACTCTTGAGCTGTCCTCTAACAACTCTTGTGCTGTCCTCTAACAACTCTTGTGCTGTCCTCTTACAACTCTTGTGCTGTCCTCTAACAACTCTTGTGCTGTCCTCTAACAACTCTTGTGCTGCCCTCTAACAACTCTTGTGCTGTCCTCTAACAACTCTTGAGATTTTTTTTTAACTTAGCGCAAATATTATAAGTTAACTATAATAACATGGTAATTGTACATTACATATTATTTATAATTTCATGATATATACCACAGACGTTGAAGATAAACGTTTGAAATCAATGTTGTGAATTTCTTGCTCTTTGCAGCGATTTTATGTACTTTCAAAATAAACAAGTGATTTGTTTGAGAAACACTATGCCCCCTTTTGAGCGATTTTGACACATATATTTGACCTTTGACCTTGAAGGATGACCTTGACCTTTCACATCCCAAAATGTGCAGGTCCATGGGATACACATGCTTGCCAAATATCAAGTTGCTATCTTCAATATTGCAAAAGTTATGACCAAAGTTAAAGTTTTGGGGCAGAATTACACACAGACAGACATACAGACAGGCAAAAAACAATATACCCCTCTTCTTCAAAGAAGGGAGCATAAAAAGTGCGAAAATGGTGGGATAAAAAGAAAACATGTTATTTGCTCGGCACGAAAACAAGAACCTGACTCGCTAATGCTCGTGGTTTAGGTATTCTAAGCCTCGCTAAATAAACTTCCAGTATTCAACCTAAACTAGTATTCTCTATTTCACTGAATTGAATGTTTATATCTGTTCTATTATTTCTATTTTATAACTTTAATTATGAACACTTTGGTTATGATAGTTTATAATGTCTCCATACACTTTATTTTATAGATACTTAACAAAACTCCTGTTTGGAAAATCGATGCCTACATTGGTTCATAACAGCAGTTACTCAGCCTGTTGCAGATCCAAGGTCTATTGACAACACGCTTGCATGACATTCTAGTGGTTTCCCGCTACATATACTAATAAGTAACCCAAATATTCTTTCCCATAAGACGTTTATGCGTCCATTAGGCTCAAATTATGAAATACAGCACCTTGACGACTTGATTTTTATGTCCCCCAGTCTATACTGGGGGACTTATTGTTTTTTCCCTGTCTGTTGGTTTGTTGGTTTGTTTGCGTCAAACTTTAACATTGGCCATACCTTTGCAATATTGACTTGATATTTGGCATGCATGTGTATCTCATTGAGCTGAACATTTTAAGTGGTGATAGGTCGAGGTCATCCTTCACGGTCAAAGGTCAAATATATGGGTCAATATCATAACTTTTGCAATATTGAAGATAGCAACTTCATATTTGGCATGCATGTGTATCTCATGGAGCTGCACATTTTGAGTGGTGAAAGGTCAAGGTCATCCTTCAAGGTCAAATATATGGGTAAAAATCGCTCAAAAGGGGACATAGTGTTTCACAAACACATCTTGTTTATATTAAATTAAAGTCAGTAGTTTATATATAACAAATGTATACCCTTAATCATTTAATAAATACTAAAGGGTTTTAGCAATCATTTTCGTTACCGGTAGCACGTATATAGCACGTATAACATTTTTAGTTTCATGGACATTGATTACATCTTTCAATGAACATGCAATATCACATGTATTTTCATATAGACCGTTTATGCAAAGAAACATATTGGATACATAAATTAAAAACTATGATTCCTAACGGTCTAAATAATAAACTGCTTTATGATATATAAAACATAAACATAATTTACATATACATTTGATGTTTGTCTATTACTATGTTTTTTATAACATAAAACAAGTGTACATTTCAAAGCATAGTCAAGCCCATTTCACGCCATAATAAAGCGATTAGATCACATAATTAGAGCTAAAGCACAAGTTTCACTGTGAACAAAGGGACAATTAACATAAAAGGCATAAAGAGCTACATCACACTTGTATTTTTTATTATTTAAATAATTCTATATTGTAACAACATTATGCACTATTTTAATTTAACAGTCACATTTTTACAAACATATATATATATATATATATATATGTGGTTTGTTTATTCGTCTTAATTATGTCTCAAAGTCAACCCTTCCCGCGTAAATTCCTCCCGGTAAAGCTCCTGATGACGTCACAGTCTTGATGGGAAGACCAAACGCCAACTTTGACCTTGAATCGCCACCACTGAAAAATACCAACGCTTATTGTGTTGAAATGGCGTATCAAATATCAAATAAAGTATCGTCTGTAAACAACTGTTTAGAGTTATGTACGTGTTTTCCTTGTGTGCAGTTTAAAGGTATCTGATAATTGATATGTGAAACTCATTGTAGTTGTATACCATTATGTTAAAACCTGATCAGAAACATGTGCCAGTTAACTCGCAAATGACTTTCTTACACGCAACACTCCAGCACTTGTGTAATAAATGTTCTCAAACGACAACTATTGTAATCCTAATCAACATTACTATTTATTTTTTTTGAGAAATCGGGGTCAGATTCTCTATAAGATTTAATTCATGTTGCTACAATAAAAGCACTTACCTTGATTTTTTACGTCCAAAGACCCCAGAAATAATGATCGACTCTTCATTTCGAACCTTCCTTCTCTCACGCACAATTTGAGCCAACGTCAGGCGGATGCCTTCTGGTTCTGTTTCCACGGTTACCTGTTGCCTATATATCGGACGGTGCAGTCCTGTACTCGTGCTGGGTTCCCACTCCATGCCCGTAGTGTACCGTTTAGCGTGAAACGTATGTCGAGCGACGTTGTCAGTTCTGCAAATATACACTTAATTTTAATATGTTCACTTTATTTTTAATACTCCTTATTCCGTCAATATCCATTCCATAATGCTGTGGGTCTTTTTAATACTAGTATATAGATGAAACAATCGCATTCGATATGAAAGATAGTGGTTATTGAGCCCCTGGTGGTGGGGTTTAAAACGTGTTCGGGCCGGGCTCGAAGTATTTTTTTTGGCGGCTTTTGCAAACAGCTTCTTTAGCCTGGTTCAATTGACACATTTGATTAAGGATAACATTTTCTAGACTTCTCGATTTTCACGTTGCAATAGTAACAAATAGATAAAACACATAAAATTGAATTGAATCTATTTTTCGCCTCGGGGAGTATAATGTTGTTGAAATCCAACCACCTACAAAACATTAACCCGATTAAAACATATTGATAAGCAATGTCGGAAGCAAAGAAAATGACGACCATCATTCAATGAATGATTTATCGATCACTAGATTATATATTTTCGTGGTAAAACTAGATTTGACAATGCACTGCATTCACTCCAAATCATTGAACAACCAAGCGGAGATTTATGCATGTAGACGTGTTAATAAGTTGTGTGTGTATAATTATAGTCCCCTGCATAGGCTGCAAAGAAGTCTCAGGAGAACTTCAACATAGTTATTACCTGTTGTTCGATTTACCAATGATTCCCATGGCAACGAGACCGTGTACAAAGAGCACGGCAATGATGAGACACTCGACGACAAGCATGCCAATTAGGCTTCTTCCGGTGTGCGAGCACGTGACGCATTTGTCAATGTCCGCCTTCTCTGGTACATGCGCGTCGGCGGTGTATTTCACTGACAGCGAAATGGCTGATATTAACGGTGGTGAGCCGCCATCGCTTACCTGTAGAAAGCAAGGACAATGCGAATTAAACGTGCGGATGAAACTCCCTCCTTGCCAAATTTAATCTATTGAGCCAATGATACATGAACTTTATCGGACCCAAAGTGAACTTCTGACTTCATCAGGATGTGTTCCATTATAAAGTGATTTTGATTTACTTTAACTAACAACATTCGCATTAAACCTGGTGAAGCAAGATTTGGAGTTCATACGGACATTTATTTTCCATATGCCAGCGTCAGTAAACGGTTTATTTTTGTTATCATTATGCATTGTAAAGCTGCCACCTTAACATACAACCTCTGCACAGAGATGTGACTGCTTCTGAGCAAATCTCTAGCATATCCCTGCCGCCATTACACATTGTGATTATTATCGATTCTTACATTTTATATCATTCAAGTATTTTGTTTTGTTACCCTACAACGTTTACTTCAAAACATATATACAACGTTCAATACGGTAGACACAAAATCAACAACACTAATTTTGAATTTGAAAGTAACAAAAACGGCTCAAACTTGACATTTCAATTAGGAAGGACTTAACGTGTTAATCCAACGTTAATCGTAAATTTTAACCCCCAAATGAGACGCTAATACTGCAATCAGGTACGTCAACATGCGCCCTAACTTTTATGTTTAATTCGACTTATGGTAATTAAGCTTCATTGGTTGCCGCAATTTCAACTGTGCCTGCACGGTATCCGTGGATCTCTTCCGAGGGTACACTCGTTCCATGCGAAAGTATTTGCGTCCGAAACCATTCCCGATAATTCCGAAGGTGAATGTATCTGCCTCATTTGCGTTCAAATGGACTGTGACCGTAAGTAATACCATTGTCATCGGTGTACTGGAGTTGATCTAGAAATATTTAGACAACTTTTAGGTATAGTGCTACATTTATCTTCTTTTGGTGTCATGGTTAATCATATTGTAAAAATTTCGTTTGCTTCGTATTTTTGTTCTTAAGGTAGTTTGCTTAGCGTTATCAGGAATATGTAAGGGTTTAGGGAATATGCAATCATAAATAGCTTATGCGATGAGATCAGTGATTGTGTACTCTGTAGTTGAATTGTGTAACGATTAATGTTACTCTTAGTAGGTCAATCATTTAAATTTTATTAAAAAAAATCACACAACGTGTGTAAGTTCGTTCTCACGATAAACTGTTGAAATAGTTCACACGACGACATCTCATAAATAACATTAAACATATGTAACGCAACGATGAATGCAGACGCAAAGCTTACTCGTACCTGAAGAATCAGTGCAGTTTGACCACTGGGCAACGCATACGATATGTTCGGCTTCTCTTCTCGGACGTCTTCAATGACGAACTCGAGGTACTCAATGGCCTTGTGGTTGGCACTGTCTTCACACTGAACCGTGATCATTGTGGTAGAGGGCAGGCCAGTCACTTGGTCTTCCAAATCCCACTCCTTCTCCAGGTAAATCTTCCTGTCAGTGGTGTTCAAACTGCAAAACAAATGATAATAAATACGCTATTTTTAATAAGGAACAAACAGCACTCCTTCGAGAAATAAAACTTTCCATCTGTGTTGTTCAAAGGTCAAACATAAATGAAACATTAAATTTCATACTATATGTACGAATAACCCATTCCAACTTCTCCGGGTTACTGTTTCTGTCAGTATTGTTCAACCTGCAAACATTTGTTTGTTTGTAAGTATAAATTAGGCAAACATTTTCTTAAGTGTCTCAACTGTCTCATGCGATAACCGACGGATTTTTAATTTGTTAAATTGAATTGTATATGAAAATGTGTTTTGTACAACATTTGCACTTATGTCTTAATTGGAACATGCGACATTGTAAAATTGAATGTTCTGAATTGTAATTTGAACAGCAGTTGCCTTAACACATACATAATATGTACCGTTATATGAGTTCTTAAGCCTGATAACATATCTAGAATTGGATTACATGTTGTCATGTTCATAATATCTTGTGCACAAGTGACCTATGCTGTCATAAAGAATGGCAAAACAATGAGACGGTCACTGAAACTGGGGCCTCATCAAAACAGGTATCTGTTTCTAAGAACGCATACCAAAAGGAGCTGGGAACAGAATGTGAATTAAAAGAATACTGGGCTAGTGTAAGCATCCAGGCTTGTTAACCAGCAGGTGCATTACCTGAAATAATCATTTTAACTCCCTCTGACAATTGTCAAGGTCTGTTTGTCGAAAAAATCCTCGTCAGAGCATTCCAGACCAAAATCGAGTTTTGTTCCCCTTTTCTGAAGAAACATCAATTGTTGACAATATGACTTGCTCATCAGTTTAAATGGATAAACAAAAACAAGACGGTACCTTTTAATTTAGAGCGTGTATATTATTTCATACACAATATGTGACAACACTTAATCTGCTAACATAAAGTTTACGATCCTTTATGGAATATAACTGTCCGACTGCTAATAGTCTTATAAGGAGGACCCTTGTTCCTATCCCGGTGCGGCCAACAGGTTGTCTGTTATTACTCTTTGTTGTCGATGTGAAAATCTTAAACGCTAAATAGTCTACCGGTAATGACAAACTTAAAAAAAAATGTCAAAATATCTGTGAACAAGTGTGTAATCTGTTCAAAAATATTGTTTTATACTGGTAAATGAACATAACACACACACACATTAAATAAAAAGCAAAAAATAAAACCTGTGTCTCCTTAAAAGATTTAGATCTAGTTGTGAACTTGGCAATGGTACATGAACATCACACACACATTAAAAAGACAAGCAAAAAATCAAACCTTTGTCTCCTTAAAAGTTTTAGCTGAAAACTTGGCGCTGATTGAATTCGGCTCGTTGACGTCAGTGACGTTATTTATAAGCACCTTGGAGCTAAGACTGCTCAGGTATGGATCGTGCACTTTCATCAGTATGAAGTATTTCTGCAGTTTCTCGTAGTCCAGCATCTTCGAAAGAATAACGCTTCCCGCTGAAATGACAATAGTATTTCTGTGTACATTACAATTTCCAACAAAAACAAATAAAAACAAGATAACAAACGACATGCTAACATATTTGCTGCGTCTCATTTACGAGATCAAATACGTTTGGATAAACTACACATTTANGTCTCCTTAAAAGTTTTAGATCTAGTTGTGAACTTGGCAATGGTACATGAACATTACACACACATTAAAAAGACAAGCAAAAATCAAACCTTTGTCTCCTTAAAAGATTTAGCTGTAAACTTGGCACTGATTGAATTCGGCTCGTTGACGTAAGTGACGTTAATTACAAGCACCTTGGAGCTAAGACTGCTCAGGTATGGATCGTGCACTTTCATCAGTATGAAGTATTTCTGCAGTGTCTCGTAGTCCAGCTTCTTCGAAAGAATAACGCTTCCCGCTGAAATGACAATAGTATTTATGTGTACATTACAATTTCCAACAAAAACAAATAAGAACAAGAGAACAAACGACATGCTAACATATTTGCTGCGTCTCATTTACGAAATCAAATACGTTTGGATAAACTACACATTTAAAAACGTGATCATATTTGTTTTTAGTTTGCGATTAAATACGATAAACCAAGAATTGAACTATGCATCTTAGCCCTAAAAACAGTAGATACACACACAACACCATTTGGGCGTTATGATTATATGCACGTACTTGATTGTTCGAATGAGAAGTGTCCAGACGCCGAGGCCGGTGATACGGTCATGGCATATTTCTTTGGTTCCACCGGAAGGTTAATATCTTCTACTTCCGGTGTGAAAAGAATGGTCCCTATACCACTGTCTTCCGGAATATACTTAACGAATGGAAGATTGGTGATGGACGGGTGGTAACGGGATGCTACAAACAAACATGCATGAAATGATGTATGTTGTTTGCAGTTCAATTGGTCGATGGTCCTCTAAAACATTCGATTTTTTCTCTTGGATCTACAATAAATTGACCGAGCTTACTTATCGCCATCAAAATGGCTAAATATAAACTAAAAGTCAAATTACATCTTCATATGCAAATCGTTTAAATAAATTGTATATAATATTATGACAGTTCTGTAATAATGCGAATTTGTGCTATTTTGATTAAGATGAATCACTACAGTACAAATATAGTGGTATAACATTAGTTAAGCCTTTAATGACAAAAAATATTATGTAAAGAAAGTTGTCTCTAGAATAATTCGTTTTGTGCCTTTACACCAATGGAAAAAAACGAATAAGCTAAATACTATATACTAAAGGGTGTACATTGAATGTCTTGTTTTCATTCAATGACTATGGTTCTAATTGAAGGCAACGTAATTATAAAAAAAATATATTGACCACACAATTAGCCTTGTCATGAACAGATTCAGTCACAATGTGTACTTATCCAGGCAAAATTGCAATCGATATTACAAAATTTGGATTAGTCTCTTTAGAATATGTTTACAAATAAATTTGATTGACACTCTCTTTAGTTTATTTTGTTCACGTTGTTTCGTTGTGAAGTTCTATAATGCAAATGAAGGCGTTTGTAAAAGTAAGAACAGCTAAACGTTATTTCCAGTCTTCCACAGTCGTGATTTGGATGTTTTGGATCGCCGACGCAAACGTCTATAGCGAAAACCATTCCTCGTTTGGTTGTAATGCTTACATTCCTTCGTAGTTTTATATTCAGAGATGATTTGTCTGAAACAATAGTTAAGATGGTTTGGAGTTGAAAAACATAATTTAACCTAACTACGTGCATGTTTAAAGCACGAAACATGTTTCGGGAAGTTTTGCATAACACAATATGACTTTTCTTGTGGAAAACAAAAACAGAAATAAAAAAATAAATATGTTATGTATCATTTTTAATGCTAATTGAGAACTAAAACTTTAATAATATTAAGCTGCTAGCATTTTATGTCAATAATTAAAGTAAGTAAATTAATAAGGAACGAAGCACTAACCGACAATGCACGTGAGCGGATTGTTGCTATTGTCGACGGTGCACGTGTAGTTGAGGGAATCACCTTCAGCTTCCTCTCGGTTATCAATGTCGCTCCCACAAACACCGTGGACTTCCACTTCCTATTGCAACGTGCCTGGAATAAGAGGTACAATTAACAGACTATTCCACGTGTTTATGCACTGAGCCTGGGATGAACCATCGAGTAGTAAAATAGTAATGAAATTAAAATGTATTCTCTTTTATTGCCTTTTTAAGTTGAATTGTGAAGGTATGTGGTTAATGTATAAGAACACAAATGTTTAATGATCCAAATGCGGAAAAATGTGTAAGAATTTAACAGGTTATCAATGGCTTATAAACGACACTCACAAACATTACAAACAGTTATGGTTTTCACCATTATCATAGTCCCATTACACGCAATAGCCGATGATCAATAAATTTTGATTAAATCTCGTTTAAGATGTTAAAATATACCTGTTAATGTGGTCAAGGTTGGCCCAGTGTTTGGAATGACATCAACGGTAAGGTCTCCAGTGTCGCCGCCCCCAGGCTTTCGACGCAGCTGATTGTAATGGTGTATGAGGGCTCTGAAAGCTGGCGCTCTGTGTTGGTTCCTGCGACATGGTTCTTGATGACGAATACTGCAACTGCAAGATTAGTTATAATTTGTTCAATTATCAGGGTTTTTATATCTCCTCCTTTTAGCTGATTTTCTCCCTTTCAATGTTAAACTAATTTTACAAATTGTTATTAACTTTGGTGAAGAGTTACAAATGAAGAGTTTACTTGAAACCTGTGTGGGGGTATGTCATTTTTCTCCCCTGTGGTGGTTCTTAAATCTCACCCCTGATTATCGTGCTTTTGAATGTGCTTCTTGGTTTACATATAGGTACGTGTTAGTTATACTGAGGTTTTATCTGATTTGACTGAAGAGAAGAAAATGTCCAATATATTATTTATATGTATTGGGATGTGATTTGAAATGTGTTGAACAGAGCTTAAACATGAACACGAGTATTTATAACTCACTTCCAGAGCCCTTGAAAGTTTCATCGATGTAAACTGGCTTGATGTCATCTGGATTTGATATAACGCAAAGCACGTCGTCATCAGGATTCCAGTCAGACGTTTCTATGGTGTACAGCACACTGCTGGTGTCTTCATCCTCCAGAATTTTCACTGGACTCGCGTTTGGTAGATTTGTAATATTCAACGGCTGTAATATGCAGGACGTAAATAATAGAAGTTGTTAAATTGTAAATCAACTATCTATTATGCTCCGAACCCAATTAATTGTATCATCATTGGTCATAAGAATAAGTACACAACGTAACACAAAAGCCACACTGGTTTTTATAGGGGGCAGTCAACAGCTATCGGAAGAGTCATGGAGTCTTTTGAACGTTCGGTTACTGAGTTGCAAGACCTTAGTTTGATAACTATTGTAAGTCTTGCTGGTAGAACAATGAAATGCACAATACAACTTGTCCAATTTGTAAGCAGCGCACTATAATGTTGTGTTTATTTATGTTGTTTTGTTTTTATGCAAAGATTAAAACATGATAACATAAATGATTGATGTCTATACCGCTTGAGACATATGACAATAATACATGTAGCTTCGGCCTTATCCTATTTTTTTTTTAAAGTCAAACTTTATATAACGATCAACTTAATTGTTTTAGCCAGAATACATTTTTCATTAATTGCTTAGCACAATCTAAGTTTTGTAATCATTATATTTGAAAACCACTTACAAGGTTTATGTATGCATTTAAATACATGTACTAACATAATTGACGTATGTCACGTGGACAGACAAAGAGCAGACGGAATAGCTGCCACACGGATCCACATCCGTCACAAAGGCGTTCAGGACATAGGTGGTGGACGGGTACTTGGCGGGTAGCATAGATGTGGTCCTTATTATACCTACGGTCACAAGCATAACATACGTGGGTATTATTATTATTACTGTTATAACACGTCCGCTACTGTTATTAATTCAATTGCGTTGACATTTAATGTCTCTGATTTGTTTTATCGAGTATATTTGTTAGATCATAAATTCGTTGATATTTCATATAATTTCTAATATATTAGTTTGGATATAAATGTTTGATGAAATTGGATGTCGTGGTTAGGCTGACTTCGAAAATCCAAGAAAATTAGTGTCCGACGAATAATATTTGTTAACAGTAATTATTCTCATAATAATAATAATACTAATAATACAAATAATACTAATACTACTACTACCACTAATAATAATAATAATAATAAAAATACAATTAATAATAATAATAATAATTAAATTAAAAATTATAATAATACTATTTTATATTATAAGTATTTTTCGCTCATTAAAATCTCTTTTGTATATTTCACAGGACACATAATACTATAAACAAACATGGTTACTACAAGTTTAGCACTAGAGAAAGTTGTCTTACATGCTGATACATTAGCACGAGCAGTTGCACCATCATCACTTACAATAGAATCAAACAAGAAGTTGAAAGCTTAATAGAATGTGTAAAAAATAATTATATTAGTAGTATCAAGTACTAATCACAACATACCCGTCGTTGCATTTATTTCAAACAGGTCCAGGTATTTCTTTGTCAATGAATATTCCAATGCCTTGAAAGAGGTTGGGTTAATAACCAAATTCTGGACATTGAAAATCACACTGCCTGCAGCCAGCTCGGTGTCATTGGTCATAGAATCTGATGAACATTCTGGTGTCGGACCGCAGTATTCTGTAAATAGTAAGTGCTCGTAGTAACACTACGATTATTATTTGCATTCATATAGAGCCAGTTGAAATAATTTGACAAAGCAATTGGACGTAGATATTTAAAACAGTGGTAATAGCAAATCAAATGTATCACAAATTTGCCACTCCAATATCAGTGACTCATACGAGTCAAACATCTATCATTTTATAAGGCTTGGTACTTAACTAGAATTTCTAAATTGATTCAGTAACACATTTTGTCACTAATGTTTTACTTATGATTCAACGCTTAAACATGTCAAATGAAATTCTTGACCTTTATTGTAGTATTTCAATCTTCAAAGCTGTGTGAATTTACCTTTCAAATCCACTGTCAGGTACTCGCATATTTCGTTTCGACGATCATGACCACATATTTGTATCTTGTACGTCTTGTTTTTGGGCGTATCATACAAATATGTTGTTAATGAGATATTACCAAGCTGATCTGGAAACAAAAAAAAATATTTTGTTATGTACATTATAACAAAGGATACAAAACAAAAATATAGTTTATATTTTCAAACACACATGACGCTGTTGGATCTGGATAGCCGAATATCTTAGACACTGACAATTTCACAGTAAGATTGGGCGACATGGGTGGATAGGAAAGGTAAACAACAGTATATCTATCAAAGAGTTGTATGAATCAATTTTGATGGAAGTAGAAACAGTAAATCTACTAGCTTCTTATCAAGCAGAAGAACAGACGAAAGGAATAATTATGATACTACCATTTTAATTCACAGAAACATCGCGCAGAAATACTTTCTTAATGACAAATGTAAGATAATCTGTGCACATTTTTCTTTGTTGACATCTACGTCCCAACCAAAGATCATTGGAACACAAATTAGCGCGTTTAGAAACTTATGAGTCAATACACACATAATATGTTGGGAAAATTATCAAGCATATTTTTACTGTAATAGTTTCCGCTAGAATCGCCTTTGAAGAAGGACACAGGGAGCCCGGTATCCTCTTGAATGAACGTGTACTCGTAAGTGAGATTCTCGTTCTCAACGTCTCTGTATATTGTCGAGAAGATGATGTCATGTTCACTGCCTTTTTGGAGATTGAGTGTGATCCTCTCTGCAAAATCGAAAGCTTTGCGTTTTCTAATATCTAAATGTTTCGATGGAATATACCAATTTCAATTTCATTAAAACTAGAATATTATGTTAAAACCCAATTCTAGAACTAGAAATCAGATATGGTTTGTTTTTCATGTGAAAAAACATATATGTTTATATATGAGTATATTAACCAATCAAAGCTGTTATGTTTTTTTACTTCTTCGCAATAACATACACATTTCCATGTTATTAAAACTAGAAAAGAATATGTAAACCTTACTAGAAACGGGATATAGTTTGCTTTTCATATACATTAAAATATATATATATGAACATACTTCTGGTTATCCTCGGCCCCATATCCATCCCTGCATCGGATTGACACGTGGTACAACTGTGTCACGTTGTGTGTCATGCAGCCCGTGTGTTTCGGACAGGTGTAGTTTTCCCGCTTGAAGCCACAGGGCGGAGTGTATGGGGAGTTGGGGACAACACATTGCTTCTTGTAGAGCGTGTATGCTGGTTTGGTTAAAAAAAGCATATTCACAGGGGCATCGTAATATGCATTTGTACTATTGCTAATTGTTTCGTTGTTTTATCGACACTCGATTTGTGGATTTCTGAATAACGGCGTCACTTGTATCAAGTCATTGGAGAACTATTGATTAAAACACTTGGTAAATATTCATTTGCAATAGGTATCTAATTAAGAATTAATAATCATTAAACAGGAAAACAAATACGATTTGTTCATAACTAGACACGAGACGCATAGAAGTCTCATGCTTTTTTTATTTGGTATGTGTTTAAAAAAATACCACTTATTCACACGAGATTACACATGTAGCAATATGACTGCTTTCGTATGCAAGTAGAAATACTCATATATAAAAGTCATTTTCATATGAATCTCTAGACAGTCAAATGTCATTCTCACAGTTCCATCTTTTTGGTTGTTAGGATCCTCTTTCAGTTCAAACAGCTCCATGTCGTTATCTGCCCACTGATCGAAGACATATTCGATCCAGCACGTAGAGTTGTCCTCGAGCGCATGGCCGTTCGCAGGCTTGCATTTATGAAGGTATGAGAAATAGTATTGACGTTGTTTAAAACGGTAGGCTAGAAAGGAAATTGCCATATGATGTTTTCAATGTGTATATCAATGCGACTTAATTGTAGTACAAAAAATCGGCAAGAACAAAAGTGGGAAACCTTTGTTATATTTTGCATATGTAATATAAACATAACACACTCTTTATATATTAGACGTGAGTTCGATTCCTGCTGTTGCGTTTCACTATTTACAGATTTGTTTATTTTTGTGAATGTGCTGTATCAAATATCATTTGCTTAATCAAGCTACAGAAATTGCATATTTCTGTAATAAATAATACTTACTATGTAATTAAACTTTACTTTTTTTGTCCCCATTCTATACTGGGAGACATATTGTTTTTGCTTTGTCTGTTTGTTGGTTTGTTTGTTTGTTGGTTTGTTTGTTTGCGTCAAACTTTAACATTGGCCATCACTTTTCCAATATTGACGATAGCAACTTGATATTTGGCATGCACATGTATCTTAGGACCTGCACATTTTTGAGTGGTGAAAGGTCAATTTGATCATTCAAGGTCAATGTCAAATATATGAGGGACATAGTGTTTCACAAACACATCTTGTTCAACATGTATTTTAAAGCATTCAAGTATATACTTTAATACACAAATATATATATTTTCATTTTGCACGTTCATTTTTCTATTTTGTGACTACAATGTATGCTGATGTAATGTACATAAATGATCTGCATCGTATTGTAATCATATAGACATGCACATAGCTGTGAAACTATATACCATTATGATACTAGTAAATTGAGTTTATACGATGCACTGTATAGTATTATATCTATATCTCTATTCACAATAACCGGAAATGCAGAGCTAGGGGAAGAAATAGTACCTACATACCATAATCAATAGTTTAATTTTGGAAAACGATATATTTTTTTTCTACAACTTGCTTTTATAATTGATATACATATCATAATTGTAGTCATATACTTCCAGATTGTGCAAAAGCGTCTCCTCGTCAGTGTCTTCGTGCACCTCGTCAGTGTCTTCGTGCACCTCGTCAGTGTTTTCGTGCAATTCTTTTTCCGCTGGCAGGCTACTTATACGAGGCTCATTAAAAATAGTTCTAAGGTCAGTCAACATTTGCAATGAGGGTAAGTTCTCAGTGCAAGGTCTCTAGTTGATAAAATAACAAAATAACTTTGGTTTTCTAATTACTGCTTCTTAACGCGTCATCGAAAGCGTAATACATTGTTCAAAGCGTTCCAAACACCGATTGCGTAAATGTTTGATGAACATGATGTTACTATTGCAGTTTTAAAAGACTCAGGTGTCATATTTACACGTGCTCGTTTCTAGATTTATGATTTCAGATTAATATGATCTAAATAAAGCCTTCAAATCCTTAACACATGCCAACTTCGTGTATCAAATAGTAATCCACGCCCTTTTGAGAGGCTTAAAAGTACTCTTCAAAGCATGTACTTGCCGATTAACTTCCGCAAATAGCAACGTTTATTTTAACAAAGTCGTAAAGTAGGACTGCAAACTGTAGATAAAACAATAATGACACATACCCAGTTCGTGTACCAAATTGTGACGACCATTTGGCATGTCGTGGTGTAGCAGGATTCCGAGTTGTCTACCGTCACTGTCATGATGTAGGTCTTGCTTGGCCAGGCAGGCCAGATACTGATGTTTCGTGTCAAATATATTTCTCCTAGATTGACCAAATATTATACACATGTATTTGTTGTTAAGTATTTAAGACACGAAGAAGAGATGTACAATAACGTATAAAACATATTCATGTCAAATAAACCTTTTTGTTGTTAAGCTTAATGTAGCTTTGTTATTGGTCAAAGAAAATAGCGATATATCACATTCAAACAATAATTAAGATTTATGTTTAGTGTATATACATAACGTCATCTAGTTTCATACAAAACATTCTCAATAAATTATATTAATAAGAATACAACGTTTTACCGGTTAATGGATCTATGGTAGCTTCCTCATAACCACCATTTTCTAGCGTCCATGTAAGTTTCGACCATGTATTTCTTTCGAAATAAATAAAATGAATATTGTTGTGCATTATCGGTATTTTCATTATATTGCAACACATATATACGTTTTTATGCACAAAATAACGTACACATTATGAGCTAACAGTAACAGTATAAGAAACCTAGTCATTTACTATTCACTCTTTAAGAAGCGTGTACTTTAAACTTACAAGAGATACTTTATAACTCTGTATAACATGATATAATGTTTATTTATTTTACGTAAACAATCAATATTTAATACAAAACACACTTTAAAAAAATATAAATAAATACACATATTGTCTTGGAGACATATTTTCTCGATGAACGGTCTGTGTGCATTTATAGATCAAATAGACAAGACTTTACAATACCTGAAATTCGGGAAGTGGTGGGTGGGTTGTGGGTAGATCATCTTGAACAGGGAGTTGTTGTTACTGTGTCCTATGATTCCGTGGGTGTCCCAGAGGTCAAGGATTTTCTGGTTCGTGCAGTTCGGAGTCTGGTAACACGCCCCTTTTTTTATAAACAATGTCCACATTTATTTGAATAGAACAATTATACAAAGAATTATGTTACCACGCTACTATAGAATTAAAAAAAGAAGCTGCATCCGTATTAATAGCGGAATGTTTGGTAAAAATACACTGAGCACTTATCATTGTCCTTAGAATTAAATCATCTTTGATCCTTTTCATGTGAGGCAAGCTTAATACAGTGTATAAAGTGAACTATGCACTTCTATCGTTATTTGCAAAAAGTTTGATATATAATTATGAATGCAATCAGAATCAAATGCAATAAATAGACACAATATTTGCCATCTTTGATTAGTTTAATGTAAAGCTGCAAGTATAATAACATCTATTACTATAGGTGAGGTATGATCTGCTGTCGTTGTTTGTAAGTGATTTGATTTATAATTAAAAAATCAACAGCATTGCTTAAATCATCCAAACATTGAATCAATGTTAAAAGTCAACAGAAAGTACACATAATAACTTACAGAGGGTGATATTGAAGTTTTCACAATGTTCAAAACCACGACGATTTATCACACAGTTGGTCATGTTAAAGGTGTAGGAAAACTCCTTTGTCAATGGTTCGGCCACCTTAATATAACTGTTACCTATAAAATAGATCGAACCGTTATATATTCACAGCATTATTTGATCTCTTGGTCCGGGAAATTAAGCATACACAATTGTTTTTTTTCGTTGACTTATACATGCATACAAAAGTCATCATTAAATAGAGGTCCAATTCCCTTCAAATACACCAAGCAGCACCGGTAATAAATTATCATAAACGATGAGCGTTGTTTCGCGTAATGTTTAGATTAAATCGTCTGAAACAAACTCAAATATCAAATATTCAGAAGGATTTACTGCAATGGGTACCATCATATTTTATTATCTCTTTGTTTTGGTTTAATAGAACACTTTAGTTAGATATAAATTTCCGTTTACTCCCATCCTTTCTCAGAGAGAGAAGTGTGTACATACACACACTCCACGGTTCATAACCTCAAACTCTCACCAACACATATTTAACGACACAATTATATATGCAAAGAAGAAAGTTATACTTGTGTCTAATCTGAACAAGTGTTTATGGTGGATCCATGATGGTCTAGGTTCAGTCGTTGTGTAATTCGTAATGTTGTCATTGTCATCCTCTTCCTCACTTGGGTTGGATATCATCTTGTTGATCACTGTCTCCACCAAGAAATTGTTTTGGAACACTATCACGTGAGTAACTTCTGTAAACACAGAACATGCGATATGATATGTTGAAAGAAAGTTCTGCATAAAACGCTTGTATTGATTATTACATTGTGTTGAAACTAAATAACGTTGAACGTTATTTAAGACATTTCGATTTGATATGGACATACTTGTATTACTTATACAATGTATTTCATACGCACTTTTACGATTGCTAGAAGTGTACAAACATGAAATAATAAATGTGTATTTTTTACACAACCTATTGATACTATACATAATCACGAATCGGGTTGCTGTAAAAAGGCGTGTCATTTAAACCACAACAAAAAATAAAAATACATTTGAATTTGAATAGTAAGATTATCACGTAGATGTGTATTTTTTATCAGTCTTACGCTTAGTTAATTAACGGTTTTATACGTCAGGGCCCGTATCACCAACGCGCTCTTGAGCTTGAAGGGACTGTAAACCACGAATGACGTAAAAAGAAAAGTTCTAAAATACCGTATTTGTTAACAATTATTAGTTTATATTGATTAAAATATCACGACTGGTAAATAACATTACTTGAAACAAGTCGTCTTTTTTATTTTGACTTTATTTTCGCATTTATTTATTTTTACTGGGTATGCATACCAGGTAACTACGAGTTAACTATAAATAACGCCAGTAGATTGATCATCATCGTCACGTGGTAAACCCAGGAATGCAAATTGTGCATGCGTAGTGAATTGTTTATATTTTATATATATAATGATCAATCTACTTGCGTTATTTATAGTGTGTATATCGTCATGTCACCTGTTTTCGCGATATACTTTCGATTTCACATCGCGAAATTTTATTACCGAATATTTTGTAAATATGTGTTTTTTTTCAAGTAATGTTATATTCCAGTCGTGATATTATAATCCAAATGAAGTAATAATTGTAAAAAAATACGGTATTTTATAACTTTCTTTTTTCGTCATTCGTGGTTTACAGTCCCTTTAAGAATAACAGATAGACTTAACCCAAGAAAAAAACACTCCAGAGTTTAAATGTTTGCCGCCTTCCAATATTACTTACATTATTTACAGATTGTTTAAAGTGAAGAATACTATATATAAAGTGGACATCTATAGATAGTAATTTTGAAATTAACGGACAAAATAGGTTTTATTATTGAACCTAAAAATCTAAAATCAACTTTGCTTGAATCATATGTATCTTAGTCACAGAGAAAGTCGAACGTTATTATTTTCTATTTGAAATTCCTTACCCGCGTAATAGAGTTCCGGTATAACGTCTTTGTAAAAGTAAAGAGAGGATGTATTCATCCCGTGGCCAGTTGTGAAGTTGCCGAAGTTGTTGTAATTGGTCTTCACACAATCGACGGTGTAATGGTATGTCTCATTCTCGTTGACACAGAAGTCCGCTAGATTGCATGTCTTACACAGAGGAACCCTGCATTGTTTCTTGTAGACATCATGATCGGGCTCTGAAAGATAATTGGACGTGTGAATAACGTGTGAAAATATATGTTTGGGTAAATCATGCTTTTTGTTACATCGTACATCCAGACATTGGATATATGCTTTCGACTTTGGTGTTTGGAACAGTATTGTCAATACAAATATTGACGATGAGACTCAATGTTAATTAACAAACTGCCAGTTTAAACTTGTGTTTACTTTACACGTATCAGATCTTTTTTAGTTTCCAAAGTGGATGGTCAGACATGAAGGTAAAGGAATTATTTGTTGAATTTAGAAAATTAAGATTGCAATGACGACTGACCCGTGACGAGATAGAACTGTGTAAAAACCAACTCCTTACATTAATAATATAGGTATTATATCAAATGTGTCATAGTACACGACTTGGTTAACGTTCAGCATGCATACGATATTAAAAAGCAACTTGTAAATCAAGAACTGATTTCACAAATCGCGGTTATTATTCAAATGAAAATGAATAGAGAATACTTGGTTTCTGTCTTATGATAACAAATTGATATCTGACGAGGATGATATCGGCTAATGGACGCCGAAGCCTATTAAAACTGCTTTATATCACAAAGTTACAGACCAATATTAATATTGGATTGTTGTCATGGCAGTTGCATTATAATTAGGGAAAACAAAGTTGTTGCCGTTATGTAAGTGTGGCCAATGAAATGGACGAGCTTTAGAGTTATGCTGTGCTATTCTGTTGCTTTTCGGCGCATATTTGAATGCATTTCTTCCCATTAAGCTAGTCACTTTCTCTTGACAGAATATAGGACGATTAACAAAATACTTAAATGAAAATATGCATGTTAATGTTGATGATTATACAATACATTCCCAATTGATCCAAGCTATAGGAGAAAATACCAACATATGTGTATGTGACTGTAATAACATTACATATAGCCATGATAGTTATTCTCTGTTCATAACGTGACACAAGTCAACGATCTGAATTGTTATATATCCATGTTCAACGTCGCACATACATCAAGGCGGATAATTTTCCCCTTCTTAGTAATTTCTTCCAAATACATGTCTTGATTTGACACTAACGAAAATGGGAAATCATGAATTTAAACCTCACCAGCAATGCGAAAGAGATTGGCATTGTCTCTAACAATACATGAGTCGCAAACGTGTGTCTCCGAACAGGTATACATTCCATGACACGTGTATGTGATGTCACACGTGCCAGTAACTCGCCACAGCAGCTTCTCTCTTTCAGTATTTTCATGAAGCCTAACTATGTTCGGACTGTTTGTAATCGACGCGTGATCTACATTTGACATAGCATTAAAATAAAATGCAATACGAATTACACGTTTTACAGATTGACTGCACTCAGCAATTCAGTACGCATATATACTGGTATGATTATTACGCAATCTTTAAATCGGTTAAATTAAGGGAATAACATGAATCAGCTGTATGTTGGACGAGCTGAACTAAACATTTACAATTAAGAAAACTGAACAATAAAAACATCAACAACATATATTCTAACATGTAAAATAATCACACTATTATGGGATTTTTAATCGACACACTTTTCCAAAGTACAGTCAATTTATTATTGAATGGGGAAACGACTTTACAATATGTGCTGCTTACATATGGTCATGGTAAGATGTTTGCAGGTTTTATGATGTCGACGATTCTCCACACATATTTCTGTGCTTAGCAAATCCGCAGTCTCTGACGTCAACTTTTGGATCACTCGCACTTCCCCAGTTTCTTTATAACGACAGAAACCCCATCACATGTAGTGTTAAATATGTAAAGGTGTAAGAATGGAAAATATGAAAGAAATAAAAATGTTTGAACACAAGAAACAACAATAATAAATCATAATAGCACGATGTTTACATAACAAGCACAATGCTGAAGTCACATATTACTATAAGGAATTAAATTAACAGAACAGCCACCCATTTTATCATTTATTGTAGCAATATAACAACAACACGTTTCAGGAAAACAATAAATCATTTGAATAAATAAAGTCGATGAACACTTTTTCATATATGTTCTTAACGAAATGAACAGGTTCAGCAAAGATGCACACGAATTGTTCTCATTCCTACACTATTTACACACTATGTTTTTCTAGTACGAATTTACCAACGTTGCTTGTCATTGTTAGTATACACTGATACGTGTTTTTATACCTCTTTACCTCTAACAACAGCTAACCAATCCGGTTTGTCTCCTGACTGTATATAAAATATGACATAATCATTGTCATCCAGCGTCTCTTTCGGGAAAGAAAACACCTTGTTCACTGTTTGGTTCGTTCCATCGATACTTTTGCCGATGTAAATATGGCTTCCCACTGACAAATATATTTAAAAACAGGATCTATTACTGCATACGATAAATACCCATACATACCGAGTGGACTTTAATGTCACAAGATATTTTACATTATACGTACTAGTATTGCATTTTGAACTTTGCTATCGAAAGAATTACTTTGACATTGAAGGTAGCAACTTTTTGAATGTTACACAATTGATTCGTGACAAGTTATTTCAAATAACAAAATTTATGTCGACATGAAAGATTTTAGGAACAAACTCATGTATCCAAAATGACCGTCATGCGGATATTTTGAATTGTAGCGAAACAAAGTCACGCACTATTTTTCATCATGTAGATATTATGTATACAATATCACAAACATCTGCTTTACAATGCCAAAGAAGTTCGGCTTTGAACTTAATTTCTCCAACACCAAATTTTATCAAATGCTCAAGAAATCTTGTTCATAAAATGGCTGCAAGTCTATAATCTCGAATCGACATCTTAAACTTATCATCACA
Organism: Dreissena rostriformis; assembly: GCA_007657795.1. NCBI lineage: Eukaryota > Metazoa > Mollusca > Bivalvia > Myida > Dreissenidae > Dreissena > Dreissena rostriformis. The sequence continues at coordinate 69,304 of VMBQ01004766.1, forward strand.
ACAATGATGCCACGAACTACGAGCACTAATACTCCTTTTGAATTAAAATGGTGAACATTTTCATTAAAGACAAGATTAGCCAACAAAAAAAAACTGATGACTCAATTACACCACGTTCGAACTTTATTTGTGAAGAATGAACTGTATAAACATAGCTCTTAGGTGTTTCTTATTTACATAAACACCTCTTATCCATCTATTTATATGCCTTATTCTAGGTACACAATCATAGTAAGCAGTGAATTCACCGCGTCCTTTGTGTAATATCAATTAAACAACCAGAGAAAAGAATATCACCAAATAAATGTATTTGCGATTGGCAGTTGAATGTCCGTAAAAAACCGTTAGTACAAAGGTTGTTTTTTCCACTTTGGTTCAACAAATACTTATAAACTCATTTGCATCTCGCCGCATGATATACATTTTTGGCGACGTATATTCCTTAGCTTTGCTTTCCATTCGATAGGGTTATGACTTCAGATAAGTATGTTAATTGTTTAAGAAGATGTTTAGATACGTATGTGCCTGTCAATTGTGTTAGGTCCCTAAGCATATTGCTAGATTACTTACATTTGATTTCGAAGTCGAATGAAGGATCAACATCATCGAAAAAATAAGCATTTTTGTCAATGACGCTGTCCAAGAAGTGAAGTCTATGTAGTTTTCGTTCACGCGTACACACGACACGGTGTAGTAAAAAAAACTCAAAAGCATTCACGCAGAACTCCGTTATATCGCGGTCGTCACACAATTTGTTCTGACATTCCTTCTTATACACCGAAAAACCTGAATGAAATTCATTTGTATAAGCTTTTTACATTTATTTTTCAAAACATTTTTTTGTCCGATTTTTTTTCATATAGTTTTGTGTTCTTATATATGTGAGACGTACATGCGTTTCATATGTGACATTATAGGAAAAGAAAACGATATCCAGTAAACAAACGTAAAGGTTCTCAAAATTGTGTTGTTATTGTAATAAATTGCTTTTAACTTAATATATATACTGAACATATTGATAATTTTTTTAATACAATAAATAATCAGATTAAATTGTCTTTACACATTAAATTGATATAATACCATCCATTCCGAACAAGTTAACAGAGTTGGAGACGGAGCAACTGTCGCAGGCTACGGACTTTGAGCATGTATATTCTGTAAAACATGTGTACGTGATTTCATATGTTGCCGTGACGTTCCAGAGGAATTTATTTGCGTCTGAATTCTCGTGGAGGTAAACTATATATGGAACACTGGTGACGCTGTTGTAGTCTGAAATACAAAGAAGTATAGGTTAAGTTTCAGTTAAAGTCTGATGTGCAAGTAAGCATGCATCATTGCAACAATAACAACAAAAAACACAAATAATATTTATTAAAGTATTACACAACACAAACAATTACTTCTCCTTATATTACAGCAACAACATCAGCAACAACACGCACTACTGTTACTTGTATTACTTCTACACGACCACTCGTACTACTGCTACTACTACTACTACTACTACTACTGCTACTACTACTACTACTACTACTACTACTACTACTACTACCACCATAACTACTACTACTATTACTTCAACTATTACGTATACTGATTAAAATAATATTAATAAAACTCCTACATCTTGTCATACCACTACTACTACTACAACTACTTTTCCTCCTCCACATATCGTTACTACTTCAACTACTAGTATTTTACTATTACACGTTATATCTGAAAAAATCATCAAATAGATTTACCAAATGTCAAGAAAATAATAACAGAAGAACACGATACAAATTCTTAATTAATTGTATTTGCTAAAACACAAACTATATAATGGTTACACATTTGACTTTTCGAAATTCTACATGTACTTGCATATTGTTATGTCAAGGTAATTGCACGTTGTCATGTTTCGACGGTTTTTCGCACAAAAGTTTACTGTGTACGACTGCGCAGTTTCAGATTTCAGTGTTGATATAACCTTTATCTCTCCTGTGACTGCAGCGATACATAAAATACATCACATATGACGTCGAAATTTATATTTCAGTGAAAATAAATTGGTCAAACAGTTACCTTCTTTATACTATTCACATAAGCGACCTTTTGAGATTTTAAGTATTTCAATTTTCAATACATCATTGGACTTGTTAAAAAATAGAGCTTGTCACAATAGAGATTGATATTAACAACGCAACTACTATGAAAGTGTGTCCTAGGATCAACGCAAGTGACGATTTATGATTAAAATATGCTTTCGATGTATGGGGAACAACTTAAATGATGAATTAATAATATGAATTATTATTTTGCATATTTGAATACAGTAAATACCTGGATCGACATTTAGCCAAGACGGCCTGTCCCCTTCAATGGTGAATGGAACATTGTCGTTGTCATCGCTTGTATCTTTGGGGTTAGAGGTGATCTTGTTGACGACGCTGTCCGTGGAGATACTTTGTCCTATCGTTATGCTATTGCCCACTTTTTCACAAAAGGGAATAAAAACGAAGATCAAACTTTCATTATATGTTTAATTAGACATTTATAATTGTACGTCAGCCATATTATCTCAATAACTTGAACCTAATTGTGAAAGTGATGTACGGAAAAGGAATGGTTATGTTACCAAATGATCGGGCATTGAGCTTCGGTCAAAGCCAGTGCGAAATATATGCTCATAAAATACATCGTAAGTCTCTTCAACATGAAGCTTATGTATAATTGAGATCATAACGGTACCACGATTAAAAGTGTGAAGGGACTGTTTCAAAGATTTTTCAACTTAACATTTTCTTACGGCAATATCATAAAATTTATGTAGGAAACGAACATCAATAAAAAAACTACATTTTAAAACGGTTGTTAAACATTTCGTCGATAATTTGGAAAATACTTGTATCATCGAAAGATCAAACCATAACATAATAAATTCAAACTGTGCTTTTGAATTCACCACACATTTCGAATTCACATTCGTTTTATAACCTGTTCAACAAATGCGACCATAAGTAAAGTCTCTTATATTGACTTTGGAAATTAATTTACAAACACTTAACATAAGCAGCGTTCATTAAACCAACATATCTTTTTATTATTATAACAACTTTTGTAACTCACAATCAACCGCAAACAAAAATGGAGGATTGACGTCAGCCGTAAACGTTAACGTCGCTGATGCCGTTGCAATTCCAGTCGAGAGATACCCTGTAGCTACATGTATACATGCAACTGTATAGGGATGTGAGGTGTCTTTGGTTCCACAGAAATCGGATATGTTGCAATGGTTGCAAAGTCGTTTGGTACATGCTTGCTTGTAGATGTTAAATCCTTGAATTATGCAAACAATAATTAGTTATGTTAAACATTATTTTTATGAGTATGTAAGACGTTGTTGGAATTTATCTAGCACATGTGTATCGTGAAATATTAAAAAGAAAATATAACGAATGTTTAACATTATTTATAAGCATATTCGACAGTTGGGGAACTTCTCTAGTAAGCATGTGCAGTGAAATATGCGGAACAAAAGTAATACAAATGTCTAACATTATTTATAGACATATTGGACATTGCAGGAACCTTTTTAGTAAATGTGCACAGTAAAAGAGAAGAAGTAATGTCCCACATAATTTAGGAGCCCGCTAGACATTGTTGGTGCTTTTCTAGTAAAAAATGATTCGTGAAATATGATAAACAAAATAAGTACCAATGCCCTACATTATTTATTAACATATTGGAGATTACGGGAACGTTTCTGATGTGTACCATGACATAACCAAAACATAATTAGTGCTAATGTTTAACAAAATGGGTGTGCCTCTTAGGCATTAAGGGTACATTGGTAGTAAAAATATACTGTAAATGGTGGACGTAGGGTTGTGACGGTCGAACAATACAAATATTATCAGTTAAGAAATAAAAGAAAACACTTAGAAACTGTACAAAAGTATGTACCATTTGCGCAAAATAAGCCATTGTCTACCGAACACGAATCACAGTTCACGTGAGAGAGGCAAGTGAAAGATCCGCAAGTATGCGTGACGTCACATTTTGCGGCTACTCTCCACACGTTCTTCTGATTGTCCGTGTTTTCGAGCAGTGAACTAGCTGTGGGCAAGTAAGTCACAGAAATGGTATCTTGACAAACATATTTAGAAGTTATAAAGTAATTAAATAGTACATGTCAGGTTTGGTGTCCTAAATGCAACGATCTCTATGTAAAGTACAGTTGGAAAAACTTCAATCTTATTTGTATTATGAGATACACAGTATTTGATTATAGTAAAGTCAATCTTGATAAACAAATTAACTACTGTCTGACAATGTTTGAACTGTGTTATGTAATAAGTGCTTTTTGTTTATTTTACAGACAGACAGAAAGATATATAATCTTCACAGTTCTATATAAGTAAATAAAATCAATCAGTAAGTCAAACCTTAGTGGTCATTTGCATGTCAAAGTGCGTACATATATTGATTGTCAGCGGTTTACAGATAAAGTCTCGACGATTCTTTGCGCATATTTTACACGTAATCCTCCCGGAATCAGCTACTGGTCCAGTTACAGTGATGTCCCCAGACTCTGCAATATAACTCCTGTTTATCAGTAGTAGACCAGGTTTTTTCCCTTCTTTAGCAAGGACCTTATAAAGGCCCCTTCCGCCGAGAGAAAGGCCTTTTTCCCAAATTTAATTTCTTTAAAATAATGCAATTTTCCTCAAATGTCAAGCTTACTTTGGAATGTGTTTTCCATTTCTCAGTTTTGTCGATATTTGTTCCCCAAAATGGAAGGGCAGACCCTTTCCCCGAATCAAGGAAAAAAAGCCCTGTAGACACAAACAGCAATAAACTTTAACGCGTGTGATACTATTGCTAATTTAGTTTCAAAATATGCGTTAAAACCACATTTGTTTGTTTCTACTGTGCTGTAACGAATCAACCAACCTGGTTCAACGAAAAGCCAAGCAGGAGCGTCGATGGTGTAGAAGGAACAATAGTCGTATTCTTCTGGAGAGTCTGTTGTGTTACAGTAGACCTTATTTATCAAGCTTCCTGTGTTGACAGACTGTGCAACCTTCATTGTGTTATTAACTTAAAATAAAATAACCAATGCAATTGTGTTATTCCGTTATTTCCCTACTAACGGCCAAAATAAATCACAAGTATTGACAACGAAGATGCGGAGATTTTCGAACTAGAAACTAGAAATGGCTACATGATTTCATGTTCAGTTGTGATAAACAATCAAAAGGATCACATAACTATCACATACCGGTATTTTTTGACAGTTATAACTATATTTCATATTTTATATCAGTGTATTACAATTTATATATAGTTTATATGTGAACTATTAAAGCAGTGGCAGTCTAGGATTATTAGTATTCAAATTGGACACTCATCTTCTATGTCGTTGACATTTGTGTTGCAGTCAGTTCCATCTTTGCATGTTTCATTGTGCATTTGAGTTAATATTAAAAGCTAAGGTTATTTAAGGATACAACCTGAACCTATAAAAGATGGCTAATTTGAAGTGTTTTTTTTAAACGTTATTGGAGGATTGTAACGTACCGAACAATCATGTTTAAAAAATAGATCAGATTATAACACGAGAAACCTGTGCATGGTGTATCTATAAGACCTACCGTTGATGTCAAATGAAAGCTGTGGTTTGTCGTCGATAAACTTCAGATCAAATGTGCCATAGAATGTTTCACTTGAGAAATTACTCCTTGAAGATGGATTGGTAGCTGTACAGGTCACATTGTAGCGAATTGTCACGGGATTTACACAAGGTGGTGCGCACGACGTGTCGTTGCAAGAGTGATTGAGGCATTCCTTCTGTTTGATGCTGGTCCCTACCAAGATATTGCTTTACAGCTTCACGAAAATAAAACAATTTAGCTGGGAAAACCGGGCTTACGTAATCCGGGCGAAAAATGTCGGTCAATGATTTCCATTGACGTCAGCATATGTTTATCAGGGAAGACGCTTTACGCGTGAATATTAAGTTTAAAGGTAGGTCTCGTCGAAACGACAATCTAGTCCAGGCGGAAAATGTCGTCCCAGATTAACCAGTGCGGACTACACATGCTTATTTGGGACGACACTATACGCACATGTATTAAACCTGGTTGCCTGATTGACTGGCTCAAATATGCAAACTTTAAAATACATATGTTTTGCTGTTCATGCCAAATCAATATGTTCATTGTTGTTATATAATTTTATTTTAACAATACATCTTTTGAATAAGGTATGTGAAAAATGTTTGTCAATATAGTGAATTTGATGACTTAGAAAAATCCGCAAATCCAGTTGTTTTAATAAACAATAATGTTCGTTTCATCTTTGTTCTCTACATTTCTTATATAAATTGATCGTTGGTTGAGCGGAATACAAATTTCGCCATTGTTAAATTAATAAAAACAAGTACTAATAGTTTATTAATGGTTCTGGTGTAAAATAACTCGTAATGAAAATGTAAACCTGATAAATAAATTAATTATCTAACGCGATTTCATACATTCACTGTTAATTTTCACCGGCATGCTCTATTGGCATTTACCTAACATATGAATTAAGTTCCTGTATGAACTCACGTATTATATGCCAATACACTCCATACATACCTTCAATCTTTAAATAATTTCTTCTATTGATGCTGCAGCTGTCGCACTTAATCGAATCCTGAACTGTTTCAATGCAAGTATAAGAATGTTCAGTCGTGAGGGTCTATAACCTCTCCATTTGCTTCGATTTGACTCGACCTTAAACAACAAATACTTGAAGGTAAATGATTACATCGATAAAGAGCGTATTTTTTGTTTTTAATACAAAATATGAATTGCCTTAACCTTATATCAATAATTAATAAGACCAATTTAAACACTATACAATGAATTTATTTTATTACAATGACGATTGATATATTCAGAAGATGCTTGCCTTACCAGTAGATGTAAATCAATGAAAGTTGCTATGTGAACGTTAATGACTTCGGTCAAATTGTTTGATTTATGTCTGATTAAAAGCTCAAAACAAACAGGAATGCTTTATATGAAATTAAAGGTTTCTTATATATTGAATGTTCCATTTAAAATCAATTATATTTCCGGTAAAGTTTCGTAAAAAATCTGCAATAAATTCTGGAACATAAAGCATTTAAACAAAATCTCAGCTTGAACACATTTAGCTTAAACAAAAATTAATTTATACCTACTGACAATCACTGTCTTCTCCATTGTGTATGTAACATCACATTCTGCTTGCACGTTTTCCCATATCGTTATTTCATTACCGAAGTTCACGTGAAGTCACCTCAGGTCCGTGAAGTGAAGTCATCTCAGGTCCGTTTAAGAAAGACGAGCATTCTGCGCAACAAAAATATGGAGTTTTTCTTTAACATTTGCATTCATAAAACAATATTTTAATTTGTCACATATTTTGCATAAAACTAAAACGACACTTGGCCTATACGATGATTTTTATTTTATTCGTTACTTTATGTTGCTGATAACTGTACAAAATATCTATATTATATAAAATATTTATATTTTTCTTTGTATATTGAAAATGAAAATCGTTATTTGTTTTCATTATCGAATAACTATAATTTTAGAACAAAAACTGTTAGGCGGAACTACTATAGTTTCTGTTATCATTTTTATTTAATTTTACATACTTTAGGTACCGTTTAAATTACTATTGCAAAATATGGTACTGTGTTCCTTGTTTCCCTATCATAACATAAAGAGAACAAACCAAACTTATGTTTAAAAAAAAACGTTGAAAGTGACAAACATAAAACTCATAGCTTCTGTTTTTTATTTAAATCAGAATATATTTAGTATTGTATTACACCAATAGACCCCTCACAATAAGTTCAAAACACACAATATACCCAGTGTGTTTACACAAAGCAACAATACATAGCAAACTAGAAGACAATTTTCCTGAAATGCGCCCATTGTCATGTTTCTCGCAAAGGTCTGAGGTAAATCCAAAACAATGTATTCCTCAAGATCAAACCAATTGCAATCCTTATCACTTGTGTTCACAAACGAGTAAGTGAAGTTACTTTTAAATTCGTCAGTGTCGTGTTTCTCGCAAATTTCTAAAATAAATCCACATAAAATATATTCCTCATAATCCAAGCCATTGTATTAACCACTCGTTTTTAAAAAGTGTTTGTGTTTGTAAAGTTACTTTTAAGTTCGCGTTTAATGTTATATGATAGTGCAACGATTGATTGGATTTCATGTAAGATATACCAGCGACACTTCTCTAGTGTTTACCAATATTTCCGTTCTTGAAGAATATCTTGATTTTCATCGGTACTCGCGCATATGACAGAGCTTCGAATGCAATTAATCTGTTGATTACNTAAGACAACTAAAGAACACTGCTCTATAACATTAAGACAACTAAAGAACACTACTCTATAACATTAAAACAACTAAAGAACACTGCTCTATAACATTAGGACAACTAAAGAACACTGTTCTATAACATTAAGACAACTAAAGAACACTGCTCTTTAACATTAAGACAACTAAAGAACACTGTCACATAACATTGAGATAACTAAAGAACACTGCTCTATCACATTAAGACAACTAAAGAACACTGCTCTATAACATTAAGACAACTAAAGAACACTGCTCTATAACATTGAATTGTCCAGGTCATTAAGCATTCGAGTTTGTTTTTTAACAATTAGGTGAACTAAATCCGACTTCACAATACAAGCGTGCTTTGTTTTGAGTTATACTTCTTTCCTATATTTGTATCCATTTTTTAGACTCAGCCAACCCCATATTTTTTAATTTATGACATATTTTTGATAAAACTTGATTTATAAATCTTTATTTAGAAAATTCTGTCAAATAGATATTGTTGCTGTTGTTTTTTTTTGGTTTATAACACATGGCATTTAGATAATTAGATTTTGTGAGGATAAATAAAATGTTGGTTAAATTTTGGCAAATATTGCCTCGCAAGGTGTGTAAATGCCAATAACTTTGACAATATTCACTTTTAAACACCATGCTGGTGTCTAATTTGTCTATATAAAGATTTATTAAATAATTTATATAAAAATAAATACAAATTGTTAGTGTTTTGCAATCAAAATGATGACTGAACATATTGATAGGAAAGACATGAACAAATATGTGTTGCATGGATGCCTTCCTAGAATTGTTATGTTACCGAGGAAATATCTTATAGGTTTATTATTTTGCTTATATTTTGTTGAACAGAAATACAATTTAAATTTAAATGTCTCACTTGTGTCGAAAGCATTCAGTATAAATAGTCAATCTAACTCTTAAGTGGTCGAATGTACAAAAAGAGAATAGCCATTCATTATCATTGGAATATCAAGGTTCGACCGAAAGACGATTTAGAATTTCAACGGGAAGATAATCAGTGCGATACAATAAAGGGCTTACTGAAATTGGAAAGAGTAAGAAACAGTATAGTTCGTCATAAAATGATTCGATTATTTATTTATTTATTATTTATATTCCTTAATTTTTGCTAAACAACTCTTCTCAACAGTTAATTGTAAATGTATTCGCATATCAATACATTTACCAATCATGTGCTCCGACAGAATGTGTTAAACTTATTTGATAAAAAAAAAACATAATTTGACTGATATGTATTTATTCCGCCACCCAAATAAAGATGCACAACAAGATAACATAATGGCATGACAAAGGTAATAAAATACAAATAACATCAAAATAATGAAAACACGTATGACGTAATGATTGCTTAGAAACTCTTAACAGTGCAATATATTGTGTTTTGTTTTACAAATGCAAATTAGTAAATTAGTTGTATAATTAATATTATTGACCAATGTGATATGAATGTTATACGGTAATACATTAGAAAAACAAGAAACGACAAATGAAAGCGCAAAACACAAAATAGTATCTTAACAAAATTATTCCGAAGTTGCTCTTGAACAAAATGGTTTTTGTATTCATACATTGAACGGCGAAATGGAATGGGTTTTATTTCTTTTCATTTTTTACCGGATCGACTTCCCATAAAGATTTAATAAGTGTTAAAAA